>KN479527.1:16672-32640 GCA_000787095.1 Periophthalmodon schlosseri | reverse complement strand
CTGAGTAGGCTGCCCCCCCTCCTACCTCCACGCATCTTCAGCTGCTCTAAAAGGGAGAGGGTCACCAGTGTTAAAGAACCATTCGACACCTTCTCTGCTTCATATGCGCCAAATCTCTCTGCCTTGTGCCGTTGCTCCTTCTTTTGCCTCTGTGATATTTGATTGCTCTCTCTCCTCTTCTCGCTCCTCTCAAACTAAAGTTGTCATGAGCAGGTTAATATTCCTGATTGGACAAAAGTGTGGTTTTCAAACTGTTTGTAAACTCATAAATTCACCCCCCGCTGAAATCAACATTCTGAGAATGACTGAGAAGGGGAAATGATGTTGCCCATGTGAATTCAAAGAAGAATATGTTTATCCCTACTTTCAGTAAACATTCTGCTTTTGTGGCTTGTAGCAATGCATGGACTGGGAGCATTAGCAGTATCACCAAAGCGGCTATTGTTGTTTTTTTCATATAAAATACTTCTCCTGTCTGAATAAAGGGGAAATCTCACTCAGAGTCTGCTCCCGTGTATCTCTACATAGATGTGTCAATCCTTGGATGGTTTATTTAGCTGGAGTCTGCACTGTTAGCTTCAAGCTGTCCACCTCCCACAGCAGATTAGTCACTGAGCGCTCTGTGTGAGACTCTATACATGCATTTCTTAAGCAAGTTTCTTCCTCCGAAATGTAGATTGCGCTTAAGAGCTTTTATAAAAGGCTGTTTAAAGTACAACTGTAGACATTTTTGGGGCTCACGGATCATGGTTTGTTAGATGGATCACAGCAGTGGGTGACGCCAAGTTTCTCCTCAAACGGGATTTGAAAATGCTGTGTCACATAATGTTTGTGATTATATCTAAAAACACACTTCTGTGGTTTGTGTTCTCAAGCATATGTCAGTTTCTGTTCCTTCTGCTGTTTCTGCACTGACGTGAGAAGTGGGATCTAAACAGCCAAACATCAATTTTTGTCTTATTAACTACATTGCAGCTGATGAAACCAAACATTTCACCATTTCAAGAAAGTGAAGTAAGTTAGGCCTGAACAACAAAAGGATAAATAGCTACTAACATAGAAAAGTGGTGGAGCATTTAATTAATTAGTTGGTTTTATTAGTAAACTCAGTATCTACAAATGGTTTCAATATTTTGGGTTCCATTTTAAACAAAATCAGCTTGTGTGTTTTGGGCTTGAATGCAGCAGTTGAAGAATACCCCACATTGTCAATAATTCAACATACATGATCAATAATAGATGACCTGCATATGCCAATAATTAACTTGTAGTTGTCCAGCTGTCCAGGCCTTGACATCTCATTATTTGAAGTAACCACGAACATGGCAGACTGTGCATCACCTGCTGCTTAGGAAGATCATCCGGCTTTTCGCACCACAGGGGTCCACAGTATCCACATTGCAGGGAGTCCAAACTATGTCTGACCGTGATCTATGACCTCTCCACAAGCACCACAAAGGATGAGCAGAGTTTGAAAGGGGAACCATACCATTTCCCAGGGTGCTTTTGTAGTGATGACACATATAGTTCTGCTGAGTTGCCTTCAAGCCTGCTGTAGAAGATGAGAACAAATCTGACGCTGGGTTTGTTGTTGGCTTGTACAAAGAATGAAGTCGATGGATGCTGCAGGCACAGATCAGGGAGGCTTACCAAAGACTTTAATGAATAGTTTTCCCAGGTTTCCATTGAAGTGAAAGGTAGCACCGTATACCTGATATGCCAATTATCTTCTGGGACTTTAGAAAAAAAGATTTTACAAAAGATGTTCTGGCTAAGGCTACAAACTTGTTGTTTTATTTCATAACAGGCTGTCTATATGGACCGGATTATATGTTTTTGCTATCACCATATTGCCAATTGTCAAAACATTGATAATCAGATAGAATTTTAGTATAGTGACAATACCATATTGAACTCTCTTTTATTGTTCTGATTCTCATGCTGTAATGCAGATGGTTGGTATCTCTCCTCAAATCCTCGCCTAGTTTCCTAACGAACAGCTCACTTCCCCAGATATGCTGACTTGTTTTGTTTTCCTTCAGCAGTTAGTTAATTGACAGCCAGCTCGACACGTAGCAACCTTTTTTACGTCATCTGAAAAAGTCGACCCTCCACAGAACAACCTCAGTGTAATTGTCTTTCATGACCGCATCTGTGCACATCTGTTTACTAATCCACCTGCTTTTAATCTGCAGCATCAAGGTCTTTGCTCAAAAGGAATGAGAATTTTTCAAACTTTTCGGAGGTTATGCATTGAATTTCAAACATCTTGAAAAAAATGCTCCCTGTATTTAACTAAATCAAAGGTGTCATCATTTTTATTCAGCGATTGGTTATACGCTGTACACTGTATCACCTTGATCAATCAAGATCTGACCCACAAGTTACAAGCACACCTCAAATATCTATTTAGTGCCTAGAAGTAGGTAGAGCAGCCAGAATTTGTACTACTTTATAGTTAAGAGCAATGTTACTTTAAAACAATATTACTTATGCGCAGTAAAGTAAAAAGTAAGAATAAAAAAGTATTACTACTACTTGAATCCTGAGTAACAGTTTGGACTTAACATATTTTTAATAATTTATGCTTTTTCAGTTAGTGTAATCGTACAGACAAAACATTTTTGCACAGATTCTGGTATTTCCAAAGAGGCAACAAAATAAAAAACAAATATCTCAAGGTGAGGTGTAAGTCATGCAAATTTTTGTCACTTACAATGGGAAGAGTAACCAAAACTTTTACTAAAGTAAGAGTACTGTTACTTCAAACAAAAATATGACTAATATTGTTAAGTAGAATTAAAATATGGTGGTCTCAGGTTACTCAGGTAAATGTACTACCCACCTCTGTAAATGTGAATGAAAGTTATAGATTTTCCTGTTAAACTGAGAAATCCGAAGTCAGCGGTACACTAGTCTTTTACTGATTACAGATATATCCTCCCAAATCAAATGATTCAAGAAAATGCTTTTAACTTGCTTCTAATTCATTCCCATCTCAATGCTTCTGCACCCAGGAAGCCACCAGGGAGTTGGTATAGCCTGCAACATTGTTCTCGTGAAGGCGTTTTTAGTTTTCCATCGAGTTATTTCTGAGGAGTGCAGGAGAAAAGTGCTGGCCATAATTGGAAGTAGCGGGAGGTGAATTCACTGCAAGGCCCGATCAATATCCCAAAGAAGAGAAATATGCTCTAAAGGCAGCGCATTCAAATCAATCATACACAACACAGCACTGGTCATTAAATGTTTAGGCTTCATTTTTTTTTTATTTGGGCCATCTTTGAATAATGAGCTATTGGCCAAATCTTTAAATAACAACAGTTTTCTTTTTTTGGCGGCACATGCACGGCACCTCTCTGTCTGGTCTTTTGGGAACAGTCAATGGCCTTACAGTCAAGCTATGTGTGTTTTGTTTGTCAAAAAAAAAATGCAGTTGGAGTCCAAGATGTACAAGCAGCGCTGAGCAGTTGACACCGTGGGTCAAAACTCATTACTTGTAGGCGGTGCTCTAAAAACACCACTGAACCAAGTATGTCTCAAATTCCCCCTCACCCCCAGCTAACCCCTTTTTTATACAAAGTTCAACTCCCGTCTAATACACAGCGCTGCGTTAAGATTTTGGAGCAGGTGTTTAAACATACTGTTACTATGAACGCTTTAGAAAACACACATCATTTTTAGTTTTGGTCATGAATGTTTGAGGAAAGGTTACACCAAGGGTATTGTTAACACACCCAGTCCTTCATGTTGTAAATTAAGATTTAAACCAGCTGTATTTGTCTGTACAAAATTAACATATAATTTGTTTTAAATGAGTTATAAATGTAGTTAAATATTGTCATTATCAGTTATAAGGCAAGGGCTTCATTTCACAAGATTTACGCTTTAAGTACTATACTGTTTTTTCCTGCCTTCTTTGTATTTGGGTAAAATAGCTCTAAATTCACACTCGAAACTTTGTGTTTTACAAATTGACTGTTTGCTTAACAGTGTTGCTCACATCATTCATTTACTCCAAAACCTCTTTGTTCCACCATTTCCTTTTGTGAAGAACTCGTCCATGCTAAAATTAGAAAAGATTAATATGGTTATTTTCCCTGAACTAGAACCATACATTTAATCTGAACAAAAACAAAAATCTCACACACCCGTTTATTATTGCCCTAAAGAAGAAGAAATAAATGGTATCTGTGCTGCTGTTTTTGACCTCAGAGATTGATGTAGCAGGCAAGGAAATCATTAAAGACATAGTGTGCCTATTGAGCACTCAGATACTGTGTAAACTTGAGCCAAAAGATCCAGAGGTCAGTTATTAGAGATGTGTACTTAATCCTCTCTGCTTTGGGCCAGCGGCTGCAGGTCCCAGCTGTGTGGAGGCTTGGGGCTACGTTGATCATCCAGTTTGAGGCTTCCTCCCTGATCCAGGCCATACATCCTGTCCTGGGACACTGACCAAGCACCCTCAGATATTCACATGCAGAAGCTGAGTGAGAAAGACAAAGTACAGAGTCAACTATTAACACCTCCCCTTCAGCTCCTGGCTCCATACGTCAGCAGGACTTCAAACGCTTTTGTTCACATGGAGTTAAAAGGGTTAAGATGTCAGCACGGTTACATGAACAAAGTAAAAATAAAAGTATAAATGTTGTTTACGCTATATAAACATTGAATATGTCTTCTTACCACTGGGACAGGAAGTTCATGTACAAGTTCAGGATTCTTTCCTGAACATCTATTTTTGTGTTATTATGTGCACTTATCTCTTGTGCAATAGTAAAATTCACTGTTAAATAATGCCTTATGTGTTTTCATTCTGCATTTTAAACATGGGATTATGGGAAACATTTTTTCCTTCAACTTTTACTGTTTATCATATAGATTTGAAATACTATTTTTACTTAACAGTGCCCACTTCTTTGTTAGTGTGGTGGCCCCTACTAAATTAATAGCATACTACTCTGCAGTGAATTCCATATTGATTTAGAATTTATACCTGGTGCCCTTCCCATTACAAATCTCAATCTTGGGGCTGGCTCAATACTGCCTTATAAAACTTTGATGCAGATTTTGTTTATTAGCATTACTATACTGCCAATACCCAAACCTGCCCATAGTCAAAGTGGTTTGGGAGTACAGTAGGTCATTTTTGTTTGTTCAAAGTGAATCCTTGCTGTGTGGGTTAACTCAGGCTTTCATGATAGTAACCATATCCTCTTCATGTAAATATCCTGAGTATGGTCAACGATTAACACCTCTCCCCTCTCTCCTCCCATCTCCTTACATTAGCAGACTTCAAAGAGCCTTTGTTAAACATGTAAGGGGTTAAAGAGTGATTTGTGGAGTGACTGTGTTGAAAGATGTGAATATTTGGCTCACGGTCCGCCTCTCCACCAAAGACCCGGAGACAGGAAAGGGACAGCAGAAGCAGGAAACTGAGGTCTAATCCCACTAGACACAACTCACTCTGACAAAGCCACATACACTGACCATTAACTTCTAAACATCTCTGTCCTCCTGCGTACGCTACACTGCCAAACAATAGAGACACGTGACGGGAAGGTCCCAGCGCTGGAGCTGGCAGCTTTAATGTGTGCGTGGAGCAAGTTAACCCCAGAGGCCAAGGACAGTGGCACATTTTAAAGTCACATTGGGTTTATGGAAGAGAAGTGGGGATTCCTTACATCATGTTTTCCCTTGTGCTTCAATCAACTGCATTTGGGAATAGGAGGAATTATCTACAGGACATAAGCTAAAGTGTTTGAATAACTTAAACAGTAATCCACTACCTGATGTTGATAGCACGATTCAGTAGAAGAAAGTGACATTCAAAACACAATAAATTGTAAAGATGTGATTTTTACTTTACAAGAAAGTGTGGTTTTGGTGTTTTTTTACTCTTGTGAGATGTCCCTAAAAAACTAAAATTACCTGAACCAGAGCATGGTTGTTAGCTGTATATAGCTGCTTGGGTCTTTTTAACTGGGAGGTCTCCAGCCAATCCTCTGTCAGTAAAGGCATGTTGTTGGGAGCAGAGTAGAAGTAATTGGACTATTTTGTGTTAAATTGTAGTAAGCTGTATTGTTTATTGTTTCGGGAAACCAATATAGAAAGGACTTTATCTGTTTTACTAAGACAAAATAAAATCATATATAAAATATTTTAAAAACAATTAAAATCCAGATCAGTCAATGAGAAAGGTCTTGATGGATGTGACTGCTGTCAGGGTGGCTATAGTGTTTGTCAGTAACTAAACCTTTCATTGGCATACAAAGCTGTGATGGATTTACATAGCAATGAACACAGGTACCAACTGTAATCAAAATGTGTAAACAATGACCAATGTGAAATCCTTTTAAATGGAGGTTTGAAATCGCTTAAGGCACCAGAGCATCCCAAAGCTTGTGTGGTGTTAGCATATTAGCTTTACAGAATTTGAAACACACATTAACATTAATCTCCGAGACTCTTTTGGGTTTTGCTTGATACCTTGAGGATTTTTATACTTGTATAAAATATAATTTTACCGCCTCAGGAAATGGGACAAATATTCATAGTGGCATCTTTTGAGTAAAGAAATTTCGGATCTTCGGTGAGCTCATTGGAATTGCAAATTTACAAAACATCTTACAAAGTCTCATGTCACCTTTGTGCTCCTTCTAGGATAATAATCATTTTCTGTCAAGTTGCAAGTTGTGCATTTTGTTTATTTACATTTATTAAAATACAAAATTAGATAAGAACCAGCATAGTAGCCAAGAATATATACACCCTAGAGAAAGCATAAATACACAGGCTACCTTAAATATAATTTGGCTCTTTCTGTTCAGTCAACTAAATGTAGTCTTTTACATGTTATAACATCTCCAATTCTCCTCCTTTTCCCTCTCTGAGTTTGCAGGCCTAATTGGCACTCTGTTTCTTTAATTAAAATCTCTTCTAATTGTAGCCAAAGTGCAAATGTTCCTAGGCCTATAATTTCCCTATTGCGCCGCTGAGCCATTCAAGGCTGCAGGGGAGGAGTTTCAAGTGTGAATAATACAAAAACAGAGCTTCACATCAAATAGGTCTGGTTCTGATGATTGAGGTCAGTCATCTAAAGCCCCAAGACTACTGTATAGAGAGTGATGGTGTTGGATTCACTGCATAATATATGCCTTTGTCAACCATCCAGGCTCAGGTTAGCGTTAAAAGAAAAACCTGTACAACACCCGCTATTGTTGTGTCCAATGATTCCCAAAATTTAATACTGTCCTTTTGCGTGGGACTACTGTGACGCTGAGCCGAACTATGTCAGCCTTCTTTTGATAGCTTAGCCTACATCAATTATTCACAAACTTTTCACACCAAGTGTCAGAACAGTTTTGGCCATTTTCCAAGTACCACCTTAACAGAGACTGATCTGGAAATGAATGACCCATTAGGAGGTGTAAGATGCTTTATTTATCCTATCCTTTATTTATTTATCCTAAACTCTTTGTTATGGATTTCCAACTAATTAGAATAATTGTGAAGTAGTAAAGCTGGAAGAAAACTAGCAAATAAAACTTGCTAGTACCATTAGGAGAGGTTTGTTTACGACAATTTCCATACCTATGGCATTACATTACGAAGAATTACATTTCGTTGAATTGAAATGATAACTAATTAAAAAAAACAATCAACAAGAGTTTCAAATTTCTGTTTTGTCTACTTCTAATACATGGGCAATTGTACTGTAATTACTGTACAATTGTTTATTTTGGGTGGTAAATATGGCTGCATGACGAATCCTTATTGTTTCTCAGTTTTTCTAACACTCGGGGCAGTTTTCCGGCGGTGGGTGGCCCGTTGCTGCTGAAAGAATGCAAGAGGGAAACGGCGACTTCCTCTCGCCTAACTCCAGTCTGTATGCTTGAGTGAAAGGCAAGAACGGCCGAACGAGGGTAGCAAGCATGTAATAAGAAACACTTAGCATCTCACAGAAACGCTCTTGTATCCGGCCTCGTAAAGCTTAATGACAGAGTGGCAATAAACAGTGATTAGGATGCCCCTGGTGCTTTTTGCTTCTTCTTCAGCCCGGGCAGGTGTGCATACGAAAGAGTCACATTATGGATCAGTGTTCACAAATTTATGTCAAGTGAACTCGATATGCTAAATGTAGGGACATCATCTGTGGTCTGAATACTACTATCCACTTAACTACATTCATCACATATTTTAGGCAAAAACACAGTCAATAGATGCTAAAGTAGTTATGTAGTACTTGTAGTCTACTGACAATACTATTCAGAGGGGGTAATGAGGTATATTCATTACTATCTGGAGAAAAAAGTTTCAACAGGGATAATTTTGTCATTGGATACTGGCATTTTAAAATAGCAGATTGTGGCTTTTTTAACAGGTTGTGTAGTGTTGTTGTATAAGTTGTTTGAAAATGTGCATTATATTGCTGAGTAGTATTTGTTATGTTTTGTTTGCCTACAGTTCTAAAATATGAATTGAGGCTGCATGCATTTAAACGGTTAATACAGATTTTCTTTCATCACATACTTCTTGATGCTCCATACTTGAACAGTTGAACTTAATATTATTTTGATAAAGTTAACAGTATAATTTCTTACAATATTTGGCTACTATATCCTCCACCATTTTTACACATGCAACGATTTTCCTTTATATTCTTCACAGCAACTCCACAGGCTGGGAAAGTGGAATCTACACTAATATTGTATAATTTAATAAGACACATTCAAGTCATTTCACTGAAAGAGGAGATAAATGGGAAGAGGAGGGAGGAGGCAGAGTTTGTGTGAAACGTATGAAATTAGCAGGAGATGAGGAGCAAACAGCTGTGGGTGTGATGGAGTGATCAGTACAGTCATTATGGAGTAACAAGATCCATAGAGTCACGTACTTACACACACCATTTCATCTACTGCCATCCTTTACTGTAAATTAGTTTGTATTAAAATGTTTATAAGGAAAACAAAAGGGCTTTTAATATGGAAGTAGCAATGGAAATCAGTGAAAGATCCCAAATGGTATTATGAAATAACAGAGGGACAACCATTTTGCAATAGAAGCCATATTTACCATGAAGTAATGACCGCCTGTGCTCAGAGCTGATGTTTTACCAAATGAAAGAGCATGTGGCAGAACGTGGGAGGTGGGACCAACACATTGTAAACAGAGGAGAAATGCAACACTTCCATGTTGTCCAGAATAAATGTGGACTTTTTTACATCTAAATTTTGTATGAATGCTACAGTAAAGGAAAATGGGTTGAATTGACTTAAGTATTATTCAAAATTCTGATATTAAAATGAGATTACATTCTGACCCGAGTGCCTGAGAGAGTGGTAACAGGTCACAGTAGCAGCTGTCTACAAGAAGGGCGTAGCTGCCTACAAGAAGGGCATGAGTAGACTCTACTTCCTGAGAAAGCTCAAGTCTTTCAACGTGTGCACCAAGTTGCTGTAGATTTTCTACTAGTCTGTGGTGGGCAGCACCCTGTACTTCACTATGGTCCTCTTGGGGAGCAGCACCAGCAAAAGGGACACTGGACGGATTGACAAACCGATCGATAAAGCTGGTCACGTGATTGGCTGTGAGCTGGAGACATTTGTCACAGTGAGGGACAGGAGAACACTGGACAAACTGCTCTCCACCATAGACACTCCTGCTCCTCATCGGACTACAGAGGGACAGAGGAGCACAACAGCTCTGCTCAAACAGTGAGAGATACAGGACTGCATTCATGTCATACTCCATACAATTGTACAACAACTCACCTTTATGTTATAGACCCCATGCCATGTCAAATCACCATGTCATCTTTGCACTGTTTTACCCTTACCCACCTCTTGTATATAGCTGAGATATATTTTATAGTTACTATATTTTTATTTTTACTTGTACATATACAATTGTATAATTATGCCTTATTTGACACCAGTCTCTTTCTATTGTTGCTACTTATTTTGAATTTATTATTACCATTTATATTTTTGCTCTCTGTTATTATATTATATTGTGATGTGTGAGCTTCTGTGTCCAAATAATTTCCCTTTTGGATCAATAAAGTTTGTCTAAGTCTAAGTCTAAGATAGAAAAATTGACTTGGGCTGCCGGTACATTTTTGGGTCACCATTGCAAATCGTCTGCTTCTGTGTGCAGGTTTATTGATGATTTGCTTGTTACGAACACAGTCCTGTAATATAGAATACGTTTTACAAGCTTAGTGCTTCTAAACAAGCGTATTTTTATGATCCTTTCACTGACGGAAGAAAAAAGTATCCCTCATTGAAAATTTGGTGCACAGAAATCCATGTTTTGAATACAGCTGGGAATGTGTGAGACGGTGTAGTGTGAATCTAGGTCGCCGAACTTTTTATGGAAAGTCTAGTTCAACAGAACATCTTAATAACCTCATGGATAAACCTGCACCAAAACCCACATTTCTTTAAGCTTACTATTCTCATGCACACAATCTTTCATCACGACGCAGTGGAAGCGTATTAAATCCTGTTTATTGGTAAATCCTAACGGGCCGACCCTCCAGATGAGCTTTGGAAGGGAGCATGTTGAGGAGCACCATCCCATCAGCTCAAATATGAGTCACAATTCAGCCCAGGCAATCTGCGAGGACAGCTCAGGAAAAAGATGTGCTCAAATGAAAGCAGCCTTTTCACCTCCACCTGGCTGCACCAACTTGCACGCAGTGAGGTCTCGCGTTTTAGTGGGATCCTGAATCATAGCGGGACTGCTCTGTGCCAGCAGTCTGCCCTTCAAAAGATTACAAAAATCAATTCTATTGTAATCACACATGGCGACTGGGGAGGGCTTAAATCTTTCCATACTCCTGTCTCCCCTTGCCCCCCTGTCTTTATGTTTGTGTCTGTGTAAGCCTCGTCGATACCCTGTTTTCACTGAGTCCCCTTTCTGTGTGGACAAAAGGCTCATTTTGCAGGTTTAGAGCGACTAGGAGCATGATGTCGCATGGGAGCAGCACAGGCAGAGCAATAGAAACAAATGGATGCAGGGAGGACTATTTTAAAGTAGTAGTGAGCATGTTCCTGTAGATGTAATTGACTGGAGAAACTCCATCTTCTCTCCTAATCCCAGTGTAAGCCATGGCACCTACTTGGTATGCAGCTCGGGCCCCAAAATATGTTCTCAGAATGACTTTAAATTACATTTCTCTGGATGTTGTGGAGTTGTGGGTGCTGTGTGTCATTTTTACATGGCCTCACATGTTTTTTATATCTCCTCCACAGAGGTCCTGATGAACACCAAGTCAGAGACGTCTGATCTGAGATGGACCATCTTTTCACGTGCCAAGCCAGAGGTATGTAACCCAAGATGCAGTCTGTTATCTGTATTCCTAACACAGGCCTCATGATGGCGGGGCTTTTTGGCTTCCAGCTGTTCCTTTGTTACTTTGTCTATAAAAGAGCTCCATATATGGCAGGTAACTGACAGAGTCAAAGAAACACAGGCCGCGCACTGGGCTCAGAGTGTATTAAAAACAGATGCTTTGATATATCCCATCAGCCTTGGCCTCCATGCGTAGCGCCCACAGTTTTGAACATTTGAGTCAGAAAAAGACATATTTGTAATGTGATCAGCTGGGGAGCGGTTGCTAAGGGTTTGTGTGCCAGCAGAATCAGTGACCAAAATCGCTCCTCTCGCTAATGTCTCTAAGGGAAAATGGTTGGAGTGATGCTGGCAAGGATATATCTGAGACAGGACGGAAACACTCGCTACTCCACAAACGTGTCTGCGCCTTTGATTCAAAAAGAGAGGAAGATGATTGGTTTTCAGAAGCCTTTCATTTGCATCAGTATATCAAAAGTCCCATTTGTAAGAGTAAAAATATGGCTTGATTAAATTTCTTAAAGCTGTCCTCGGCTGAAAAATGTGTTGAATGACAGGCTCGATTGGACACACAGTGTGAGCTTTTTGTAATTTAAAAAGTGCTTTCATTTCATTAACATTGTGGGAAGGGGTTCAAGCTTTTGGCATGGTTCTCGTCTATTCTCCCTTTCACTTTTCATCGCCATTGGTTTAGACGTCTGATGATAATAAAAAACCTGTACACAATGGCTCCATGACTCAGAGCTGTTTCTTCCATGTAAAAAACATGTACAGTATCTCTGTTCTGGGACGAGCCTTGGCCCCTGAGCATTCTGTGTGAACCACTGCCACAATGAAAGAACATGACGACTGCTCGCTTTCTGTTGTGGTATCTGAGCCGGGACCCTCCCAGCACAGGGGGGCACAACCCCAGCCAAATAGCTCCAGGATTAAACATAAAGTCTGACTTATGAGTGTGTTCACTATTATCAGTATTTCAGTCTTGAACATATATTTTATCTCTAGGTTTACTTTTGTCATTTTAAAAAATCTGGGCTATGCCTAGTTTTAGTGGCATTTGGCATGAAAAATTCAGCTTTACCCCAAACTGGGGCATTAACTGCTAACACATAACATATTTCGATCACAATGGACCGATTTATTGTTTTGAAAATGCTATATTCACCAATAACAACATATTTATTGGTTAACATGTTTAATACGTTTCACTTTCTCTTCCCTTTGCTCCCCGTGATAAGTCACTACCCCTTCAGAGCACTATCGCAGCACAATCAGCATGTATCCCACTAATAAAACTACTGCATATCGCATCAGGTTTGTCGAGTTGCTGTGTAGTTTTGTATCATGTTTTTGTATATTTATGGAGAACTGTCGTGTGGAAGCATGGGTGTCGTAGGCTTGTGGGCAAAGCATTGCACAGAATCTTACTACTAACCGTTAGGAGGGTTCAAATAGGTATCACTCAATTTCTGAAACATGCATGATGGCATCTAAAACCTCTTCAGGCATGTTTTTGATGAGGGAACATCATTGTAACAGACATCAACTTCATTTAATCATATATTAGTGGTTTCCCATCACCAGTAACTCACTCAAAGTTATATTTTTATGCATCTTTCAGTAATTGTCCTGCATTTAAGACCCTATTGCTCTGAAAATTCCTGTTTCCACCTACCCTCCATTACACATTGATACACGTATGGTCCAACAGCGTTACATAGTCAGTTTAGGACACATTTTCAAACAAACCCTGCTTGCCACCATAAAGTGTAGTTAACCATTGGCGGGGCTGTCAGCATGGTCAGGCACTTTGTTGTTGTTGATTTACTTTGACATACAATAAAGGGGCAGGTGGAACAGGAAGTCAGTGGACTATTTTCTATTATATTCAATTCAACTTTATTCCAGACTCATTGTCCATTTTTAAAACTGACAAACAACAGCTATTTTTTATGATATTATATTATGCTAAATGAACAAAAAACAAAATGATAATTGCAAAATGTCATTGATTATAACTATATTACAGAAAAATGTGAATGTTGAAACATCATTTACTCTATTTACTCTGTAGTAAACCATGTAAAACAGATTTTTTTATTTTTATTTTGGTATTGCCATTTTATCAAAGAGTGTACAAATGCATTATTGTACCTTGAATGACATGTTTTCACCTTGTACTTTATTTTGACACATTATCTACTTTCATCTATTTCCCTGAAGTAAATCATACATAATGATCGTTGTGAGGACCTTGAAAGAGCCCCCAAAGCTATCTCCTTAAATAAATGCTGTCAAATCTTGCCTATACTTAGTTCTTTATTTGTTTACACAGTTACAGTGGTGCATGTAGGATGAAAGGGAAGTTCCCAGTGCTTTCCTTAAAGAGATTCAGACCTGGCTCTACCGCTGCAGAGTGATTCATTCAGACTAGTATCCCACCTCACTCCACATATCATCTGCAAATGGATTTTTAAAGATTTGCATATTTACATAACTGAATTTCTGATCCACAAAGTTCGGCAAACCTGCTAAATTCTGTCCCGACTATGTTAATTTCTTGCTTGTTTGCTCCTCGTGGGAACATAGTGATGCTGAATATGTTTGCTGTTGACTCACTTCAAACAAGAAGGCTTTTAATGCTGCTTAGGTTTCTTCAGAGGGGCTGTACTTCATGTTATTTGTGTTGTCCCTCTGCATCCGTGTGTTTTTGTTCCAAACATATCTAAGGACCAGAAGCTGTGTCTGTTTTGGAGGTTTTGTGCAGCCGTGTGCCCTGCTTGACAAGTAAGGCCTGTATTCCCACTAGTGGAGACGCAGCTCAGTGGGACAAATGATTTAACCACTTAGATTCAAATTTGGCTTGGTCTAGACTCCACACCAGGCCTCATCTGCACGTGACAGGTGCAGTGCAGACAAGAGCCAACGACACTTTGAATGCTGTTGGGATGAAAGAACTTTTTGTATGTCTATTTATTTTTCAGACTCGTGTAAAATGTAATGGTGTAAAGATTTGAGAGTGTTGTGAAAAGTGACTTGAATTTTTTAGGTCATGAAAGATGTTTGTTCAACGTGAGCTTTGACAAGGCTTTGTTCTCTCTTTCCTCGCAGTGGGAGGAAGTAAGCGGCCTGGATGAAGAAAATAACAGCGTGAGGACTTATGAGATCTGTCAGATGGACAGCTCATCGAGCCAATGGCTGCGCAGTGGCTTCATTCAGCGCAGAGGAGCGTCTCAGGTGTACGTGGAGCTGACATTCACCATGATGGAGTGCTCCTCACGGGGAACGCACCACCGCAGCTGCAAAGAAACCTTTAACCTGTACTATTACGAGGCTGACACTAATGAAGCCACTGCCACTTACCCACCTTGGATGGAGAATCCATACGTCAAGGTACACCCACCTCATACTCCCTATTGTATGCTAATAGCACCATGTATGAACAAGGGCTTACCAGGTGTATTTGTACAAACATTTCATTTCGTAGCTGTATCAGAATCGGATCATAGTGGTAAAAGCATTTTCTGTTCTGCATTTTTTGCCTTTCAAGGTGTGTTATTGTTTCAATAGATAAAATGCTTGCAGGAATATCCAATCTACTTTGTAAGCCCATTTTCTGTCCTGTGGGTTTCATTTTCACAACAAATGGCTCATGAATGCAGCACTTTTTTCATTAAAACGTTTCAAAAGCTGCAGTGTGTTCTTAAACATAGCGACAAAAACACACAGTCCTCTCCTCGACTTTACTACCTTTTAATAATGTAGCTCTGACGGAGAAATAAAAGTGATGAAATGTTCTCTGTGATGAATCACCCATCACAAGCACGTTTCAGGTCCCCACAAGTTCAAAGCACTCGCTCTCTAACAAATGGGGAAGAATGGCTGCCAAAAAGGTAGAGCATCAATCTGAAGTCACTGTGCTTTGCAAAGTGATCAATAATGTAAAGCATATGTGTAGTTCATAGGATACAATGACAAAAACATACTGAAGCACTTGTGCTGCTTTTAGACTCAAGCCTGAGAGTTGGACCCCTGCCATTACATAATGATCTTTTGTCTTTCTTCCTGCTTTAGGTGGACACAGTGGCTGCAGACTTTCTCCTGAAAAAGGGAGGGGCACGGAAGTCCAATGTGAAGACCATAAGACTGGGCTCCTTGTCCAAGAGGGGATTTTACTTGGCGTTCCAGGCCCAGGGGGCTTGCATGGCTCTGCTCTCTGTCAGGGTGTTCTTTAAAAAGTGCCCTCCTCTGGTCAGCAGCCTCTCCTCCTTCCCTGAGACCATCCCTCGGACCCTGGTCCAGGAGGCCCAGGGCGTCTGTGTGGAGCATGCCTCCCTGCAGGGGCCCAGACCCCACCCCCCAAAGCTCTTCTGTGGGGAGGACGGCCAGTGGGTGGGCCAGCCAACCACATCCTGCGCCTGCCTGCCTGGGTTTGAACCATCAGAGGGCGGCACTAGATGCACAGGTAATTGCTCTTATGGTTAGGATGGACACAGGCATGAATGCACTGAAACAGAGAAAACAATGGTGAGATGTGGGTGGGGTTAACTCGAAGTTAATGAGGCATGGGAACAGATGTGGCTGTGAAAGAAGCCGGAGAGGTCAGATGGAGT
>KN479527.1:0-16584 GCA_000787095.1 Periophthalmodon schlosseri | reverse complement strand
TGGGGTAACTTATGGTCGGCCTTAGATAGAGCGTGCACAGAGGTGGAGGGGGCACAGGGGCTGGTTTGTTGGGGTTAAGATCATATCAGTGTGAGAAGATCAAAGCTAAACAGACAAAAAGAGGAAGAGCCAGGGTGATTCTCTCAGGAGTCACGCTGCAGCTCTGCCTAATGAGTCCAATTAAGAGGCTTGGTGCAAATAAGCCCCCCACATGCACATCCTCGTGCACAAGCAGCACCAAAACTCATAAATATTAACGATACACAATCTAAACATGGGGAGTGAGAAATAAAGCTACATTTTTAGAGAAACCACTCAGTTGCATCTGTCGCGTCTGAAGGTACGGCTCAGTTTGATCTCCGTGGGGGGTGTAATGATTTTTCATAACAAAAAAATAATTTCCAACATTTTGCTTGTGGTGGAGTAGAGTTGGCATTTCAGTCGTTCTGTCACTTGAAGAGAGCTGCTGGGAAGAAACACGCACACAGCCATAAAGGGAAATTGCCTTTAGAGGGAGATTGAACAGTTAATTTGCTTCTCGCGCTGGCTATTTCAGAAAATGAAATTGACATCTAGGTTTATAATTAAATAGTTTTGCCGTAATGCCATTATCTGTTGTAGACAATACATTTTTCTGGGTCAGTCACAAGCTTTGTCTAATGTAAAGTCTTTAAGTGCATTTAATTGGATAGATGCACTCAAGACAAAAAAAAAACAAAAAACAAAAGCGCATGTTGATTTTGTGCTTTGTAGAGATTTGTTGCTTTGTAGTCCATGACAAAGTATTGTAATTGCTGTCATAGTTATATAGACAAAGAAATAACAAATAAACGCATTTCTAATAAAAAAAAAAAAAAGTCAAAATGTCATAATGACAGGTGATGTTTGAGTTTATTTTAAGCACTTTTCGTTTTTTTAGTCAGTAAGGTCATTTGTAGAAACACAATAGTAGTGTTAATTAGTGAGATCGGCATTGTTGGTGCATGTGGAACCAGTGCTTGGTGACCACTATTATTAGGCTGTTGCCTTCAATCAGGAATTGTTTGACAGATCAATCTTTTTGTTGGCACTGTGTTTGGCCAAATTACTATTTTGCTTTATAAACTTAACAGCTCTCGACCACCAATCTTGTTTTGAGCAATTATACCAAGCTGGTATATCTTGAATCACCCTAATTTTCACTCTGTCCCAGGGCTGACCTTGCAAAACAGGTCCATGCTAACTCAGCCCCTCGCAATGAGAATGAATGTTTATTGTTTTAATCAAAGCCCGTTGCTGCACTGAGCGAGAATGTCAACAAAGAACATTTTGGTGAGCGTGTGTGACATTCAAACATCGCCATGGTGAAATAAGACACAGATAAAATAGAGAGTCATGCATGTGGTCAACTCAAATCACCATCATTTTATAATGGAGATGATACGTGACCACTTGGTACCACTTTATTATAACTATACCTTTATTATAACTATACCTTAATTAGCCTTAGTGAACCATGAACAAACATTTTTACAAGAATTATTTAGGTCTAGTAACTATGACTAATTGAGAAGTTACCAAGCTTGAATCATTCTTAATGAACTCTTGGTTCATTATGAATTAAGTCTTTGTTTATGCTTTATTCATGCTAATTAAAGTGTAGTGTTACCCAGTTCTTGAATTTTGCCTAATAGATGGTGTCTTGGTTTGATCATAAGACCGTGCCTCCTATTCTTCCCTATCAAACAGGTTTCCCAAGTAGAGTTAATATATCCACCACATTATCCCAGTCTAAATCTTCTCTGATCTTTCCGTACTTGTTCAGGCCCATTTTTCACTACTGTGTCTGGGTGCTGCGGCTGTTTATTCATTCACTGCCTTGTTTTTGTGGAGTGGCTGGAAAGTATATTTGGATCAATTAGCCAAGGCAGTTCAACATTAGGATTCCCAGATGCTTGTTGATTAGCAGCTCATTATGTAGAATGGGTCAGATACACTTGCCTGATAAACAGTGTGTCAATGACGAGCACATTTGTCCCTTTAATCCGCTTGACAATCAGATTCATTGCTGAGATTGTCTGCATTTTATAGCCCTTATAAGACATTATTGTTTGTGAGTGTGCCACCATCTGGCAGCATAATTGCACATTTAGTTCGACCTGGGTCATGCGAGGACACACTGATCATAAAGCTTTTGTGTCATGTAACTTTGAGGAGGTCACACATCTCCTAATGGACGTCTGTTTTTCTGGTGTCTTTTTTAGCATGTCCTGTTGGTCAGTTCAAATCTGGGACTGAGGGCCAGTGCACAGGCTGCCCCGGGTCCAGCTACACCACTATCAGAGGCTCATCAGAGTGCACCTGTCGCCCAGGGTTTTTACGGGCGGGAGCAGACTCTCCGGACGCACCATGCACTGGTAAGTACACTAAAATATATGTAATATATAAACCTATATAAGTCACGATAAACAAGTTTGAAATACGATTTAATTCTTCACAAAATATCACGATAAACGATAATATGCAAAGCACTGTCATAATAACTATTAAGCAAGCGAATTTCATAAACCCTTTTTCCTATAAGCAGCAATAAATAAAACACTAAAATATTTCATTTGTGTTTATAATGAGTATAAGTTAATTATTTGGTTTTCGACAGCTCAAATCTTCTTCGCACTTGTAGAGAACAAGGGCAAGATTTGAGCTGTCAAGGAACATGCAAAAAATATTGAACCCCCCCAGCAAAATTGTTCCATCCATCATAATCATTAACACACTTACCGGCGCCTCTGTATGTGTGACAATGTCTGTTTCACAATATAGTACATTTAGAATTTGAAAGTAATTAAGACAGTGCCAGTCAAAGTAAAACTAACAATGGTAAATGTATTGTATGAAAGATTTACTCTCTAATAATTAAATAGACCTAACATTAATCAGTATTGACACTGTACATTTTCTTGTATAATTTAACTTTTAAACAGTGACAGAACTTGTTCACCAGCTGCCTCTTGTCATTTCTTCCCCTCCCCTATTCCTTTTCAGTTTTCCAGCTTTTGTTTTTAAATGTCTATGGC
Organism: Periophthalmodon schlosseri; assembly: GCA_000787095.1. NCBI lineage: Eukaryota > Metazoa > Chordata > Actinopteri > Gobiiformes > Gobiidae > Periophthalmodon > Periophthalmodon schlosseri. Next base: position 13,528 of record KN479527.1, on the reverse strand, counting down.
ACATTTCTCCTTTCTCGGGTGTCATTTAGCCAGTCTCCTCTAATCTGCTTTGTGTCCATTGTAGCTCTGCTGGGCATTCAGATGCATTTCTTTGAGGCAGGTTGTTGGGGGCAGGGCCGGGAGTCCTAAGTGAAGTAGGCATTGATGCTCTTAAGTGACACCTCCATGTGGACTCAGGAATTTCAATTCAGCCACATGTTGTATGTGTGAAAGGAAGGCACGTTTTAATGAGCTGCAGTGTTGGGAAGGCCACAAAACAGAGGATGTGAAACTGGCATCATATTGTTATCGATCTGGAGTCTTAACTGGAGTCACCAAGGTTAACTAGAATTTGCATCCATATAATTCATTGCCAGTCATATCTGTAATTACAAAGGAGTATCATAATTGTTCATCACTTTATAAGCCCAATCCTATTATATTTTCTGTTTTTGCTGTCATTATCTCATCCAATTCCACACATAGCTTTAATTTCTAGTTTGCAAAATTACCAACCAGCTCTGCCATCTGTAAATCACAAAGTTATATTTCCCAAGTGTTTTGCTTCAACATGATGTAAAAATTGGTCCTTTCAGAATATTAAGTTGTAAAATGAATCCTACTTCCCAAATGTTAAACTCTGAATTTATATGCACCCAGATTGCCTGTGATTTTGCCCCTCTTGGGCTTCCAATGAGAACGCTATTAGCACTTAAGTTAGCTGCAGGCTCACTGACAAAGCTCTGTCTCCTTGGCAGGAACAGAAACTCATTCACAGTAGCCGAGTGGTAATGCTGTTTAGTTATGCTTGGCTTCAGGCAATAGCCATCTTCTGACAATTTCAGACCGTGATCATTATCATCCAGTTTTAGACAAATGTAATTGCACCAGTTAAACTTTGCAAGACATATGCTCCCATGGAGACGCATAGTTTTGCAGGTCTATTGCTGTACACATGTGTAGCAGTACCAGTAATACTAACTCAAGCAAATTGCTTATGTATGCAAACCAAGTGTTTGATTTGAAGGGCCAGAAACTTTTTGAATTGGTAGTGTGTTTATGAAGTCACTTTGGATATCTGCAAGGGTCAAAACAAGCAGTCAAACCTGTTTTAAGATAAGAAATTAGATTCTTCTAGCTGCTGGTCTACTTTTAATTATCTTGTGATAAGCCATAGTTTTGTGCCTTTGTAATTTGGAATAATGCTCAAAAATCATGAAAACTGAAAAGGGCCATCAATATCCACTTTCATTACTGTTGTTAGTTTTTCGTGTACCGCCTAATAGACTAACTTTTCTAACTTTTTGTCATTGCAGTGCCTCCATCTGCTCCTCGCAGCATTGTCCCAAAGATCAACAACACAAGTCTGACCCTGGAGTGGAATGAGCCATTGGAGAGTGGTGGCCGGTCGGACCTGACATACACTGTGCACTGCTACGTGTGCCGCTCGTCCAAAGGGCAGTGCCTCACCTGTGGGGACAGCGTCAGCTACAGGCCGGCCCAGCGTGGTTTAGTGGGTCGAAGGGTGGAGGTCTGGGGTCTGCTGCCCCACACCACATATACCTTTACCATCGTAGCACAGAACGGCGTGTCGCAGCTCAGCGGCACAGATCCTGCCAGCGAGAGCATCAACATCACCACAAGCCACGATGGTACGAACAGAACCAGAGGAGAAGTGTATACAGGTTTATGTCATGGTTTTTATATGTTTTAATAAGTGGTCTATGATCTTTAGTGCCGGCGCTGGTGTCTGTGATCCGGAAGAGTAACTCGACTGAGAGCAGCCTGACTCTACACTGGACTGTGCCTGTGCAGCCACACAACACCATTCTGCAGTACCAGCTCCGCTACTGCGAGAGGGTACACAACCTCCTCTCTTTACACAAAATAATAATAACTTGACATGTAGTGATAAGTAAATGCATCTCTAGGTATTGTTTTTTTCTCAGGACACATATAACATATATAAAACCACTACCATGACAAAAACAATACCTTAAACCGTATCACTATTCCAGTCACCACATTTTAATGTGTTGGAATTGGGCTGAGGAATTAAGGGGAAATTAAACACACAGCATAAATAATGAATAGACAGACCAGACTAATTTAATTTCATGGGTTTTATTATTTTTTAATAAAAATGTTCATAACATGGTACTCACTTGAAAGTGCATACTTTGGATTCCTTTAGAAGTTATTTATTCTTTTCAGTACTTCAGTAGTTCTTTGATTTGTTTTTCACCCTCCCTCTCTCACACCTGTCTGTCCCTGTTGTCCTTTGTCTAGTTTGCAGCGTGACTAACTTTATTTTGTCCCTTTAGGAGCGCCGTAGCGAGGATCAGTGCTTCTACACAGAGAGCAGCAGAAACCAGGCTGTGCTCACAGACCTGCGCAGGGCCACTCAGTATGAAGTGCAGGTCAGGGCACGGACCATGGCTGGATACGGCAGCTTCAGCCCCACCGCCATTTTCCGCACTCTCCCTGATGGTGAGAACTGTTTTTTCTCATCTCTTTTTTGGTAGTATTTCAATGGCAGAAAGGTTTTGTGGAGACCTTGGACAATGTTTGGTCTGCACTCTGCCTCTGTCCTTGATAAAAGATCGTCCAAATAGCCTTTTTACGTTTTAAAAATTCCTCTTGTGTACATCTCATAACTTTGGATTTCTACCATCTTTTTACCTAACTAAACCAGGGTCGCACAATTTTTTTCAGCACAATGTGATACGAAACGTTTTTGTATCTACACCATGTCATTGGAGTAGCTTAAATATTTGTCAAAAGGTTGAAAAAAAAAAACAAGGTTTGGACAAGGATTTTAGTAAACAACAGAGGACCATAATATTGGACATTGAGCTCTCAATACTCATACTGAGTTTGCTATGATTTAAATTGATAGTTTGTGTAGTACAAAGTATGATTTCTGATAATAACTCATTGAATTCTCCATATTTTCCAGGACTTGACTCTCCCTCACAGCTCGTGGTGACTGGCATCCTTATCGCAGTCGGACTGCTGCTGCTTGTCACTTTCGTCTTTGTGGCGGTCTACTGTATACGGTAAGAAAACGGGACACAAAAAAACAGACAGATTCGTAAAAGAGGAAAGAAGTTGGCAGCAAAACAGGAAATGGAAGAAGAAAGAGGGAAACGTAGGGACACGTACCAAAAACAACGATGACCCCAATTTTGTGACTTTGCTCTTGCTTTGTTCTCTTGTTTACACAAATCATATCTAATCTGCATTGGATTTGCTCTCTGTTAGTCACACCAAGCCCTGAGACAAAGCAAGATGTCTTCTGCTAACACAGCTAAAAGTTACCCCCTCTCATTATAACATTTTTCCGCAGGCTTCATTGTTTCGATAAATACTCTTGGATCCCATCAGACGAAGAGAGGAGAGAGATGTTCATTATGAAGAGGGCAGAGAGAGAGGGGGAGAGAGAGAGAGAGACAGGATACAGGCGTCCCTGCCCGGTTTCCAACAGGACAGGCAAACAATAGCCGCGACCTTGTGACACACGTGCACACTCACATGCACGCACACACCAGTGGATGAGGCCCAGATCTGCCACTAAACCAAGGGTGGTGCATTACTGCTATTTTAGGCTTATGAGGTGGAGGAGGGAGAGGGAGGAATGGTGGAAGGCAGAGTTCCAGTGGCTACAGGGCTGTTCCAGTCTTGTACCGGGGTGATTTTTATGCTGCAGCTGAATTGTAATGCAGCAGCTTGTGTGAAAGAAGAACTGTAAGGGGGTTGTTGCTTTTTATGTACAGCCGTCATCCCTAGTCACCGTGATTTGTGTGAAAAGCGGTGGCTGTGGATGGTTTTAAGCGTTACAAAAGGGGTTTTTTTTTTCTGCACAGTGACTGGAGATTCTGTGTCAAAGCATAATAGATGATGCTTGTGGTTTTTGGAGCAGTGTGTTCTTGCAGTCTGTTGACTCAAGGGTATTGCTCTGTCACTGAACCTGACCTTTAACCTTTCAGCACAGACGGCCAATAAGAGCCCACGACTCCCTAAAGAGAGATTCTGCCTATCATAAATCTATTTTATATTACCAATGATTACCCAAGTTGTTCTGTTTTTGCAATAGTTGCTTACAATGCGTCCTTTTGTTATTTCATCTCAACAGTGGCATTGTGAGACCCCTGATTTGTATCATGTCAGGGCGATAAAGGATTAGGAAGGCTTGCCACAAAATAATGTCTAACATTCAGCTGGGAGATAACTGTGCTGCCGTCCTAATCTTCTCTCATTTATCCCGATCTCTTTCTACCTGCAGCAGACACGGCAGAATAAAGGATCCTGAACTGGGCGACAAAACCAGCCAGTACCTCGTGGGCCAAGGTAAGGGATCAAGGGCAAATGTGTTCTGTGATTTGCAGCTCATTCAAGTCAGGAAGAGTCATTTTTATGCATCTCCATATGATTTTTGTCTTAACATTTCTTCTTCTTCCTTTCCCACGACTCTGTTTGTCTTTCTCTCAAAGGGGTCAAGGTTTATATCGACCCTTTCACCTACGAGGACCCAAATGAGGCGGTGCGAGAATTTGCCAAGGAAATCGATGTTTCCTTCGTCAAGATTGAAGAGGTCATTGGCGCTGGTAAGTCCCATCATTTATAAATGTTTAAAACTGCTACTTAACAGTCATTCTTCTCCCGCTCTTCAGCACTATGCTTTATTATTAAACAGAGTTGATTTAATACATTTAAACTTTGTTGTTCTTTGACAAAGATCAATACTGTCAGGTAGCCTAAATTAAGCAATTAACTGATAAAAATATTGGTCATATTAACAGCCAACAATTAAACCAAAGGGCAGTGCCAGCCAGCGGCTATTTACGCTCTATGAAGATAAACAGCTCTTGTTATTGTTGTAAACAGAGAAACAGATTAATAATTCTTCTTTATTGTGTTTTGTCATTAGGAGAGTTTGGGGAGGTGTGTCGCGGACGTCTAAAGATTCCTGGAAAAAAGGAAAATTATGTGGCCATAAAGACACTGAAAGGAGGTTACACAGAGAAGCAGAGGCGGGACTTCTTGTCTGAGGCATCAATCATGGGACAGTTCCAGCACCCCAACATCATTCACCTGGAGGGCATAATCACGGCTAGCTGCCCCGTCATGATCATCACTGAGTTCATGGAGAACGGGGCGCTGGACTCGTTTTTGCGGGTGCGTGTAGCTCACTGGGCACAGCACATGGCACCAAATCAAACACAGTCACACACTATCACACGCACTATTGTCTTCTCCTGCTCACTGTTTCTCTTTCTGCAGCTGAACGACAGCCAGTTCACTCCCATCCAGCTGGTGGGGATGCTGCGTGGCATTGCCTCCGGCATGAAGTACTTGGCAGAGATGAGCTACGTCCATCGAGACCTCGCCGCCCGCAACATCCTGATCAACAGCAACCTGGTGTGTAAGGTGTCCGACTTCGGCTTGTCGCGCTTTCTGCAGGAGAACTCCTCAGACCCAACCTACACCAGCTCACTGGTGAGGAAATCCTCTAACACTTCTCCAGGCAAACAAGTTTAGTTGGATCGTTGTAGTTTTTCTTGTACTATATACACACATTTCTAATTGATTATGCCATGATTAGACATAAGATGATTGTCATTAAATCTAAAACAAATGAACTAATTTGACAAATGTCAACAAAAAGAGGCTGAATAAATATATGGACAGATGCCTAAAATTTACATGTGCACACCCATTTTAGAGGGCTATTGTTTTAGAATACTTTTTTCACCTTATTAGGCCAAAGACAAAGACTAGACATTTGGTAATGTGTATCTTCACTGTTATCTCCTTCTCATATGACACATTTGTTTCAAAAGGGATTATTTTACAGCCCAACTTCCTCACCATTGTACTACTCTAGCTCTGTCAGACAATGAGTGTTTGTGTATATTATTTCTCACTGTATTCGTGTCCTTATAGGGAGGTAAGATTCCCATCCGCTGGACCGCACCAGAAGCCATCGCCTTCAGAAAGTTTACCTCTGCTTCAGACGTGTGGAGCTACGGCATAGTCATGTGGGAGGTCATGTCCTTTGGGGAGCGACCGTACTGGGACATGAGTAACCAAGATGTAAGTCACAGGAGGACTGTAGCGTTAACACTGTTTGTGGAGGGGTAGGCAGTCACTACTGAAGGCTGCGGATTCTCAGTCATAAGCCAATTAAAGAGGCAGAAGACATTGTTTTGAAATTCATATCACATATATTTAGCATTTTAGTATAACTCCAGATACATTTATTATCATGATATATTTTATATATCATTTATATAAAGAGATAAAAATGGGTGCGTTCTAGTCATAAGCAATGTTTAAATGACTAATCATAGAAATTATAAAAAATATGGAATTGACTAACTTAAATTTTGATCATATATTAATGTTACTACTACATACATGCAAATATTGTTAAAAACCCAATCAAAAGTGGTATGTGCAGTAATGAATATTAATCATTTTCAATACAAACATCATCAAATAATTTACAAAAAATATTTTATTACAAAAAAATATTTTATTACAAACCAAATCATCTTTTATCCATTGTCCCAGGTAATAAATGCCATAGAGCAGGACTACCGCCTGCCCCCTCCTCCCGATTGCCCCACACACCTGCACCAGCTCATGTTGGACTGCTGGCAGAAGGACCGCTCGGCGCGTCCACGCTTTGCTGATCTGGTCAGCGCTCTAGACAAACTCATCCGCAACCCTGCGTCACTCAAAATAGTCGCCCAAGAAGCTGCCGGGTAAGAATGTTAGATGATTGACAGAAAACGTTCATATTTTGGTCAAGTTGTGAATACAAGTATATCTTTGGAATGTAAAGTATGGAGGTGGAATGCTTGCCCTTGCCAAATGTCCTTTTTATCAGAGCTCTGACAGTTACAGGACAGGCACTGCACTCATACCGTACGCTGTTCTGCACCTTCACATCCCGCTGGGAGCCTACAGACTCTTGCTAGGCCCATTTCCCTTCCTCCACATTGTCCCTGTGTGCTGATGGGACACAGCAGAGGACGCACCACCCCTGACAAATCCCATTGTTTGTCCCTGTCAGTCACTGCTCAGATTATACCTCTGCTGCCCCACTGGAATGTGCTGCAGGATATGTAAAAGCTAATGCTCTTGTTTCTGTGTCTCTAAGAAAGTCCTTTGTCTTTGCCCCCCTCCAGGCCGGCCTACCCCCTGCTTGACCAGCGCGCACCTCTGGCTCCCTCGTCCTGCTCCTCGGTTGGAGAGTGGCTCAGAGCGATCAAGATGGAGCGTTACGAGGACAGTTTCCTCCAGGCGGGTGTCACCTCTGTGGACCAACTGGCCCAGATCAGCACACAGTCAGTACCTATCTTATCTAGAGGCACATTCGTCTTACACCTGTCACTATGCACTTAATCTATCTAAAGCTTTCAGTGCTGCAATCAGGCTCAAGCCAGGACCTCCGATTTCAGTGGTGAAAACTAGGCCTAAGAGGCTTTTTGAATGTAATTATAGAGTAATGTGAGAAGGGATATGTTTGCTGGTCTAATAATTCAGTTCCTGTCAGCAAAATTCATTAATCACCGTTAGTACATTTGCTGTATAATTTAATGATGACTGCTGGAGATGTAACATAAATACATATTCACTTCAACATTTTTTCTTGTTTACATAAATGTGTAATGCCCTGTCATTTTAGTTTTTCAAGTTATCATTTCATTTATATTACTACTATACTTTTTACCATTTTAGTGTTGTGTGCTTAGTTTTATTCATGAGTAACCAACCCCTAAATTCATTAACATTTAATTTGAAGCTGAAATTGCTTTCCACATGTAACTATTTTTCTAATTGTTGCATTTTTTGTCTGTACAGAGATTTGCTGCACATGGGGGTGACTTTGGCCGGCCATCAGCGGAAGATCCTCTGCAGCATCCAGACTATGACTTTTCGAAACAAGAGCACTACCACAGTCACCTTCTAGTCCCTGCACAGCTCACCTGTCTCCCAACTCGGACACCAACACTGGCGCACAGGTGCAGTGTAGCGAAAGCCCACTCAGTCATCTCCACTGACCCACTTTGAGCATGGACTCCAGGAGAGATTGATCGAGTTTACTAATGACCAGAAAAAAACACACAAAATGAATACGGATGACTTTCCCGTCAGCTCGGGGAGTTGTCTGCGGACCAGAGCATCCCTGGAGGAGCGACTGGGATGAAGCCGCACGGACTGCCAGCTTTTTTTTACAAACATTTTGTATCTTCCTGAGGCTTAGGATTCAATAAATGTGTAAAACAAAGAGAAGAGACAGAGAATTTGTAGTGTTTGTATTTTATCATGTCACATTGTCTCAAAAGAGAACTACTTTTGCCAAAGGAGACAAAAAGCAAATGGAAGATGTTCGTTTTGCGTTGTGTGCTGTAATTGTATGGACTTTGCTCACATCTCATTTGACTCAAGCTAAACATTTGGACTGTTTTGATCATCTCCATTACCTCGTTTACTCAGGTGTGCTTTTGGAGACCACTGTATCAGTCATTAGCGACTCTTCCTTAGCGCTGCTCTCCTCATCCTCCCAGCAGCAGCAGCAGCGTGTGGGTAGAGGAGACAGACTAAAACGTTTAGCACTTTTGGTGAACTGTAGTCTTGGGTTGCTCCACTTGTTTCGCTTGGTTTGTGGTTGGGTATTTCCACTGCCGGTTGTTTCTGTTGGCAGCTTTTAACTCTGATTGAAGGACCAAGTGGACACACACAGAGACCAGAGAACACTGTAGTATTTCTGTTTTCCTATTCTGTACTTAATCTCCATCTTCCAGTGCCAGTCAGTCATGTACTTGCCAATTTTACGAGTGATTAGATTTGTCTGATTTGAATGTACTATTGGGGATACTTTGACATTTTAATTTATCCTTGTTCCATGCTTTAGACTCAACACACAGTTAATAAACGTTTGTAAACCATTAGGAATAGCATAGCGGCAAACATGCTAGCCACCAGTATCCAGTGGTTTCCAAGAGGAATGCTAACAGTGCTGGCCTCCTATTTGATTAGTAGCACAGACCCCCGATTCTTCACTTTATTACAAGTGCTTGTTGCTGAAGAATAACAGGCTGAAGTTCAAAATGTCAAAGTATTGCTCCAAGACTTTGCATCTCTTAAGGATAATACCAGCCTTTTTGACATTTAGGTGCTGTATAATTTGCTCACTCTGGTGTAACGGGAAAAATAGTAATGTCTAACACAGCGATTTTAATCTCTTTCATAGTGCAACAGATCTGCACTAGACGGCGCTTTTCTTCCAACTAATTTATGTAAACGATTATTTCATTTTAATATAAAGCTTTATCTCCTTTACAAAAGTGTTTAAGGTAGAAGTGTATTTGTATTTTTCTAATATACAAAAAGCCACAACCATTTAACAAACAACTTCAATATTTTAAAAATTCATTTCATTGTGTATTCTCTAGGGTTTCGGTCTTTCTGCCATTGTTCAGAGATTTTAAAAAAGGCTTTATTGGCACACTGGTAAAGCTAAGTATAAGACCCTAATAATTTTCATAAGAGCAAATTGTATATGTTGTTAAGTGTTAGCTTTGTGCCTTACTGGCTATTGTCCATTGTGCACCCCGCCAAAGGCACATAGTAGCTGGTTGATGCTTTAGCGACTAGCTACAAATAAATGAATCACTTTTGTCAAAATGATTTCCCATTTCTTACTTGTACTGTATAATTTTTGCCTTAGACAGAAATCCTGGTGTTATCATCAAATGTCATATAAGGGAAAACTGAAGATAAATGTGGTCTTCATATTGAAGACCTCAGTACAATATGTTTGAATGCAAAACTAGACAAAGTATGTTTTGAATACCATCTTGTGTGTAGACAAATGTGTACTCAGTATTCATAATAAAATACAGCAGTGTTCTCATGTAGTCTTTCTTTTTCTACTAAGCTATATTGACCAGACCTTATCTCAATCTCTGCAACTGTGTCTATCATGGGCATCAATTGAAAGTCAATACAATGTCCAGATATGAAAACTTCAGCTTGGTCTGATTCCTATAAGTTGGCCTCCTGTGCAAAATCAATATTGATTTTATAAGGCGTGTACTATTAGAAAAAAAAAACAAAAAACGGGAGATTTTGATTTTGACTAGATATTTAGAAATGTTTTGTTATTAAGTGACTGGTAGAATTATGTTTAACCAGGACCACAGACTTCTTGACCTTAATACAGTCTACTTGGTCTATAAGCAAGTTTAAATCAAGATCTTGATTAATATCCAACAAATAAAGTCTAGGAGGAAAGCCAAAAAAAATACCAACCAAGCATTGTATTCACATTTAATGTTATTATAGTTAAAACAATTCATATGGTATATATAAAATGTATGCATTGTGCAGCTTTCAACAGATTCACTGTTAAGCTAAGATTCCAAAACTGCACCTCATTTCCCTTTGTAATTTTTCTGCTTTTATCTTCAGTTCGATATCACCAGTCCTAAAACTGAGATCACACACAGAATTTGTGTCACTACAGTGTGTGTGAGGCTATTATTTGCTCTTATTTGCGTCTCTGGTTGCAAACACGCCTCTCATCTATCCTCCTGTTTTTAATAATGAGGCTGGCAAAGAAACTGGAGACTGTCGTGGTTGAACCGAATCTCTCCCCTCAGCACTGTAGCCGTTCCCTGTGTCTTGTATTTCTCCAGAGAGGTTTTTCACCCCCTCCAGGGCTGCTAGCGTGTCCTCGTCCATGTTCCCCTTCTGGTCCTCAGCACTTTTAATCATAAAGAGATGTTCTATTCTTCTGCAGCGCCCCAGGCTCTGAGCAGCTTATAGCATGGCACAAGCTTTAAAAGTCTTTCACACATATAAGGCTGCTGTACTGTGCTAAAGTTTTAGTGAGGTGTGAAAGGAGACTGATAATGTATTTTTGTTGTGTGTGCTATAGCAGCTGCAAGATTTAAAGAAATTATGTAAAATAATGTTAGGCCAGAGTGGACTGCTTAAATCCAATTTGGGCTTGGGCTGGCTTAGGTCTGAAAATCTTGGACCCAAATCTTGAACAACTGTAAAACAAAAATAAACCATTTACCACTGAATAATCATACCCAAACAATAGTAACTTTTTCTCCTATCATTTGTGTTTTATAAGATGTAGGCAAAAAACAAAAAATGGTGATTTAGAGGCAAGTCTGAATAGGTCTGGGTGGTGGACACTATATTGCCACCATTGAAAACCTGCATTGTATTGTCTCTTTACCCTGATTTCTGCCATAATCGCCCATCTTTTCAAAAGTGTTTAGTCTCTTGATTAATGTGCTTTGATTATCAGTAGGCTACTGACACATAGCTCTTGTTGTTGTGTTGCCCTCATGTACCTCCATACAGACCAGCCCTGTCGATAAATAACTTTACCCAACAGTTATGGTGTGTGTGTTTTCCCCCGCAGAGCCATAGCGACAGACCAGTATTCTATGTCTGTCAGTGTTTTGTATGAACTTTGACCCCAGCATATAGTGCAGATCTGGCCCTGGCTTTGTACTCTCTATCAATGGCCATTCATTATGTTCTGCTGTCGAGAAAGGACCAACCAGATTGGAGAGTTTTGCGGGATTGTGTCATGGGCATACATTCCTCTGTGCATTCAAGTGGAGAGCGCGGGTGCGAGCAGAGTGATGATGGTGGGTGTCAGGTTTGGGGGTTATCAGGCTCTGGGGCAGGTATGTTTGGGACAGGAGAGGGTGCAAGGAGCAGACAAGGGCTGTAGTCATGTATGGGGCCATGTGGGAGGTACAGATGTTCACTAATTCTGTAATTTGTGGGTTAGTCTATAGACCTCTTTGTCTTTGTTTAGCCTTAATGAGACTGGTTAAGTTCTGGTTGGGTTGGCTTCAGGGTGTGGCCCGGGGTCTGTTGATTTAATCCTAGTACTTATTTTAAACCTGTTTATTCTTGATTTTCTAGTCCTTATTTCTAGTCTGGCTGTGTATTAAATTTCTAGATATTAGCAATACTTCAGCAACGATGTGCCATGGGCAGGATTCAAATAAATTATTTATATCTAGGCCATAGTTCTTTAGATTTGTTTATGTTTTCACACTGGCAGAGGTATAAATTAGCACAGGTTTTTGCTTACTTCTTACCTCTTTTCAGACATGGGTCAAGAAAAAACATTACTAGTTTATGGCATGGCTCTGGGAAACCAACTGGAGCTGCCTGATTTTAAGTCCTGGTCTGGTCTGGTTGTATATCTTTACCTCTTTACCTCTGAGGATGAGGTCTGTGCTCTCTGAAAGCTTCATACCAGGAAGTTTACAATTATCCAAGATTTCAGGAAGTGCACAAATGTGACCACCATAAACAGTTTTCTTCTCTACATCTTTTTAATTACAAAACCCTACATAGACATTCCCGGGTTTGTCTTTGATGCTTTAAATGCCTGGATTCTACTTTTGTGATGACAGTTTGATCCAAATGGAAAATCCTACACGCATCCACATAGGATTATTTGTCACCTGTGCATGCATAATTGTTGTAAAAGATGCCCGCCCAGCCTCTCCTCTCAAATTCTGTATTAAATCAGATCAATGGGAGAGGTGTCGTCCCTGCTGTTGTACAGAAATGTGTGTTGGTTTTTGCACTGAGTCATATCCAGTCCATCACTGCGTTTTAGCTGACCCACCTGGTTAAATAGAGTGTGGAAAGAACTTAATTATACTCCCAGACTCCAGTAAAGTTTGATGTAGCGCCAGCCTTGTTATCTTAACGCATGCCTAATCCACATAATAATCTGAGTAAGCCTTTAGATTGCAGGTCCCGCTGTCTTCCTGTTCCTCTTACTGGTGTTTGTCATCAAATATAGTTTAAAGTGTTTACTCCACCCGCCTACTTCCTGAATCAATTTAGACTCAATACAAATAAATAATTCACAAAATCTTCTTTGCCTTTCAGCTGTTCCTTTTCAGGGTTTGCAAAATAGCAAATCTATAAGCAAGTTTAAATCAAGATCTTGATTAATATCCAACAAATAAAGTCTAGGAGGAAAGCCAAAAAAAATACCAACCAAGCATTGTATTCACATTTAATGTTATTATAGTTAAAACAATTCATATGGTATATATAAAATGTATGCATTGTGCAGCTTTCAACAGATTCACTGTTAAGCTAAGATTCCAAAACTGCACCTCATTTCCCTTTGTAATTTTTCTGCTTTTATCTTCAGTTCGATATCACCAGTCCTAAAACTGAGATCACACACAGAATTTGTGGATGTGACTTTTTTAGTGGCAACACTTCTCAAATGAGTATCTAGTTTTGATACTAGTTTTACTATCAATAAGCATCTCATTTTCTATACTTTTAACAACTCTAGTTCTCAGTACCTCAGTGAGCATCATTAATATATTCTTACTGTAAATTTTGCAGCTATGCCACCTTGAAAATGCTTGGTCTAATTGATTTTGGAAGCTAAGCTGAATCGTGCTTGGTTAGTCCTAAGATGGGAGACTGCTGAGAATGCCAGTTGCCCTACACACGTCACCCA
>KN479526.1:20146-36014 GCA_000787095.1 Periophthalmodon schlosseri | reverse complement strand
TTATATCCCATTATTCTGTATCAGACTCCTAAAAATAGGATTTCATCACCTAAAACACCCCAGATTACAGGAAATTATTTATTTTTATCAAAAGTTCCTGGGGGATGGAGCCTATATCCTCCTCACGTGTTCATTTTTTGCTCTGTCTCTCTCATTTGATCCCTCACACAGGTATCAATCTAACCCCTCTGCCACAGTAGAGGGACACTGACACCTGAAAGTGCTGGCGTAAAGGTCTTCTGTGCTGAGCTGTAGGTGAAGGAGCTGAGAGTGGTCATGTACAACTGCAGCTGTCTGGCTGCAGATGTGGAGAAGATCTTTGAGGCCTACCGGTATGTGGGACAGACCGAGTCCATTCCCTTTTCATGGCCCAGCAGCTTTTCCACAACCTTTTACCAGGACAACCCTATGAAGTTGCAGCTCAACCGCTCCAAGGCCAGTGTCTATCTGTTGGTAAGGCTGACGGCGTCAACATGTATACTCCTCCTCCTGATCCTTTCTGCTGTACAGTTGACAAAAGTATCAAAATCAGATACTAATCGATAGTAAAACTAGTATTGAAACTAGATACTCATTTGAGCAGGTATTGATACTAAAAAATTCTCATTCACAGGACAAAAATGAACCTTTCCTGAAGCGCTTTAGAAAGATCTTGAGCTGTATCCAAGTATATGACCACATAGACTAGTATAGGCCCATGGACCACTATGGAACCTACCTGGACCACTGAGGGATTACACACAAACAGTTGAAACCAGAAGTTTACATACACTATATAAAAAGACACATGTGCTTTTTGATGAAATCAGATTAAACTTTTCCTGTTTTAGGTCAACTAGAATTATCAAAATTATTTCTATTTGCTAAATGCCAGTATAATGAGAGAAAGAAATTGCAATTTCCAGATGCCTGAAGGTGCCACGTTCATCTGCTCAAACAATTATACGCAAGTATAAACACCATGGGAATGTCCAGCTATCATACCACTCAGGAAGGAGACGGGTCCTGTGTCCCAGAGATGAAGGTGCTTTGATCTGAAATGTGCATATCAACCCAAGAACAAAAGCAAAAGACCTTGTGAAGATCCTGGCTGAAGCTGGTAAGATTGTGTCATTATCAGTTTGACAAATGCACACAGAAACAAAGACTTAATTTTTGGAGGCATGTCCTATGGCCTGACAAAACTCAAATTCAACTGTTTGACCTTAATGAGCATTGTTACATTTGGAGGAAAAAGGGGGAAGTTTGCAAGCTTGAGAACACCATCCCAATGGTGAAATATGGGGGTGGCAGCATCATGTTTTGGCGTCATTTCCTGCAAGAAGGACTGGTGCACTTCATAAAATAGATGGCATCATAAGGAAAGAACATTATGTGGAAATACTGAAGCAACATCTGAAGACATCAGCCAGGAAGTTAAAGCTCGGGCTCAAATGGGTCTTCCAGATGGACAATGACCTGAAGCATTCTGCCAAACTGGTTACAAAGTGGCTTAAAAAAAATGTCAATGTTCTGGAGTGGCCATCACAAAGCCCTGATCTCAGTCCTATTGAAAATGTATCAGCAAACCTGAAAAGGCATGTGCGAGCAAGGCGGCCTACAAACTTGGCTCAGTTACACCAGTTCTGTCAGGAGGAATGGGCCAAACTATTGTGGGAAGCTTGTGGAAGAATATCCTAAACATTTGACCCAAGTCTTATAGTTTAAAGGCAATGGTACCAAATACTAATGAAATATATGTAAACTACTGACTTTGAAGAAAGTAATGAAAAATTGCCAAAAAAAAAAATCCTTCTCTCATTATTCTGGCATTTAGCAAATAGAAATTATTTTGGTAATCCTAATTTACCTAAAACAGGAAAAGTTTAGTCTGTTTTCATGTCAGACAGTGAGAAAAAAGCGTCTTTTATGCAAACGTCTGGTTTCAATTGTATAAGGCCACATGGTAATATAAAAGAAAGTATGCTTACTATTTTTACTACTAGTACAATAACACTTTTGTGTCTAGTCTAGGTGCGTGGACAAAAGTTTTAGACTGGAGCAGAGGGCTGGGGCTCCACAGAGAACCACGTGATTTGTCTTTCTAAAATTGAAGTTAAGGAGGGGAGGAGGGACCCTAGACCCCCCTCACATGTTGCTTTTTTGCTCTTTTTAAAAAATAAATATTTGTGTTGGTCTCTCTCTAAAGAAGCTAAATCATTTTTTTTTTTTAAACCACAGAGAAGTTCATTTTAAGCAATATGGAAAAGTGCCCTTTTTTCTTGGTTGAGCACCTGCCCCTCAAAATGTCTGTGCGTATCCCTGCACATCGATGTACATTATAATTTTATATCAATCTTAAATTAATCAAACAAAATTTTAAAAAATGAAATTTTGGAACCACTTTCCCCATTTATCTGCTTTTCATCTGCAAAATGTTAGCTACAAAATGAACCTATATTTGCCATTAGACTGTAGCGCATTCACATTGCACACATATTTTGAGCTGTTATAGGTAGGCATGGGATGATATTGAAATTTTGTGTCACGATTATCATTGCTAAAATAATTGCGATTGACAATAATATCACAATAATGATTAAAGTTGCTGACAGTTTAAAAATTTTATGGATATTAATAAGTATAATTGTAATGTTATGAATAAGTTCCATATTTCATCACGCTTTATGTAATTATACTTTGTTATCAGTGAAAACAACTGTGATCTAGCGAAGAACATTATGGACAAGCTTTTGTCTGCACATTCTGGTGATTATAATGGTGATATCATGATTATAAAAAATGTCCCACAAATGGTTATTGTCGACCGTTCTATCACAATAAATCAGTAAGGGCTTGTGGTTTGGAACAGAGATTTTTTTTATTTTTTTTTATTACAGTCTTGTTTACATTCATAGCCCTTATCCTGAAAGCCATAAAGCCAGTCTTATTTAGTTTTGATAAGAAAAAAATGTGATTCAATCAAAACTCTATGTAGAGTTTCAGCAGTGGTCATCTGTTTTTTTTTATTTTTTTAAAGCCACTTTACATCTGATAGTACTGGCTTGAGTAGAATTTACTCTGCGTTAATTAAGCTTCTGATTGGCTTGCTCTGGCCTTATTCTAGGGTGTCAGGACACTTCTGTAAAAAGCTGGTATTCCAGCCAATCAAATGCTGAAGGTGAAGGTTATTTGTACTAAACTGGACACTTTATAACACCGGTCACCTTAATAAGTCACGTTTGCACTGTTGTTCTGATGTTGTTGTGTTGTATATCTCTACGACTATTTTATTTTTAAGCATATCTTTTTTAACTTTATACTTGTCCTTATTGTATTTATAATAGCTATATTTCTACTTTTTAATGTTATTATTATTCAGTGTTTTATGTTGCACTTTATCACCGAATAAAGTTCCTAGTTTGTGAGTTGTGTTCACTGACAATGTCAATAAAAGTCTTCTGATTCTGATTCTGGATTCTGAAACAGCCAACACACAATAAGGGCATAACGACCCATAATGATGTTAGCTGTAAACGAGGGCGCTGCAGTTTCCCACTAAAACTCTTCTCTTTGGGTCTGAACTTAGTTTGGTATGAATCCTGGATGTAGCTGAAATGTCTGGATTGTAAAAACAGTGGCCTGATGTCCACTGCTGAAATCATACACTGTGTACTTCATGTGACGCTTCATCACTTTAAATTAATTTCTAAAAAAAAAAAAAAAAGTGTTTCATTTCTTTGTACTTTAACAAAAAAAAAAAACAGCAAAATGTCCCAAAACTGTGACTAACACTTTTCTTCTACAAATTCTAGATAAGTCTGTTGTGCCAGAGACCGTTCATCAAGGTGTTGGCATAACGAGAAGCATTTTTACATTAGTTCATAAAATGACACATATCTTTTATAGATTTAAAGTAGAGATAAACAGTTTCATGCTGTAATCCAAAAGGGTGCCCTGCATCAAAAACCAGAAGGAGCTCAGCCAACATTTATCCACCAGGGGGCACTCTGGGGTTAAGGGTTTAAGATACAGGTCAAAAGAAATAATGATCATACTTCTTAAAAGACACCATTCTAATGGTTAAAAAGATGTTCTTTAAGATGGGACATAATTATTAAACAGCACTAGAAACATATTAAGTAATTTATTTGAATTTTTTAACATGGCAAATTTGTAGTCAGTGTCCAGTGGGGGGCAGGAGCGGTCACACCACAGTGCAGATTCAAATGTCTCAAATTAAAAGAGCTGCACATAAATGTTACTGTGCTTGTGATATTGGGTTCCTTACAATTGTTAACTGATTTATTTTTGAAAATATTTTTTGGATTTTGCTCCAAAGGCGCATCACAGCGTAGGACCCTTACATTGAACCACTCCTGGACACATGAGGGGTTACACCACACCAAAAAGAATCACCAGATTATCCACCAATAAAGGGAAAAAAGGGGATTCTGTGTTTGACCATGTCGTCCAACCCTATTATAAAGCAAGAAAAATGAATTAAAACTAACAAACTTCCTCTTCATAATATAGCATCAGCTGCCACTGAATCATCCGAGAATAGGACATATTCTGATGTTTTGCCTGATCCCAGACCATCCTTGGACAGAAAGTATTTTGCATAGATAGAATAAGGTTTTTGCTTCTTGTTTAAAGGCCCAGTGGATGAATTATGAGGTTGGGAAAAAAGTACATTTAAAGGTCCAGTGTTTTCCCCATGTATTTGAGCAAAATGTGTCCTGCCCCAGTACAGATATAAGCAGCTCTTGAGGTCAAAATAAGTCCGCATCTCCTGTATGGATTTTCATGTGTCTCTTTACTTTACACCTTGTTCTAAATGTCTTGGTACAAACTGAACAGCTGAAAGGTTTCTCGCTGGTGTGAATCCCCGTGTGTGTTAAACCAGCCCTCAGCCACAAAGTCCTTGTCACAAACGGTGCAGTGGAACGGCCGCTCTCCTGTGTGACGGATGTTCATGTGGTAATCCAGGGATTTCTTTTCGGCAAAACCCTTTTCACAAATCAGACACTTTAGTCCCGAGTGGATCCTCATGTGTTTCCTTAGTTTGTTCTTGTCTGCATACCTCTTAGAACAGCTGTAAGGTCTCTCCCCTGTATGGGTTATCATATGTTTTGTTATGTTATGTTTAATGTAGTTTTGTTTAAAACCTTTACCACAAACTGGACAACTGTAAGGTGTTTCTCCTGTGCAGTTTTAATGTTTTCTTTTTGGTGAAAGCCTTTTCACAAACTGTACATTTGAATGGTTTCTCTTCTTTGTGTGTGAGCAGGTGCATCTTTAGACTCTGAGCTTGTGTGTAGGTCCTTGACCAAATGGAACAGCTGTAAGGTCTCTCTCCTGTGTCAATCCTCATGTGCAGTCTTTGTAGATTCTCTGTTGAAAAGTGCTTTGCACAGACAGAACATTTGAAGGGCTTCTCTCCTGTGTGGGTTCTGCCGTGTTCTTTTAGGCAAGATTTTGTCCTTAAACAAATTTTGCAAAATGTACATTTGAATGGCTTCTGTTCCTGATGCGTGAACATGTGCATATTTAGATACTCTCTCCGTGTAAAGTCCTTTAAACACTTAGAACAGCTGAATGGTCTTTCACCAGTGTGAGTTCTCATATGATGCTATAGATTACTTTTAAATGAAAAGTTCTTTGCACAAACTGTACATTTGAATAGTTTCGCTCCACTCCCATTGGTTCTGTGAGCTGGCTCCTGCAGCTGTTCACTGGGCTCAGGGTGTGTTTCTGCTTAAAGTGCCGATGCTCGAGAGGGACTCACTGATGCGGCTGTTGTGCCCGGGCAGGACTCTCTTCCCTTATGTTGAGCAGACAGGTGTATTCAGTGCATTAGACCTCATTGTTGTGTCAGCGTTGTTTCCACTGGATTGATGGAGGCTTGTTCTGTGCTTGATGGGAGTCAGGCCCCTCCCCCTGAGCAGACAGGTTTCCCGGATGGCCAGGTTGGCCACCCGCCTGGTGACCTTATAGGGTGGCCGGAGATGAGACATGCACGTAGGCCCTCTGAGTGAGGTCTGCCCACAGTGTGGTTTGACCCTGCTTGTGTTTTTTTTTTGTCTGGTTATGGCGTCATGAGTCGGAGGCTGTGTTTGGAGTATCAGGTCCACAGGGCTTTGTGTTACCGCGCCAACCCTTAGAGCCTGTCCAGTTGGGGGTACATTTATCCTATGGCCTTCGTCTTGGTGGGTGACCAGTTGCGAAGTGGGTGGAGCACACACAAAATAGAAATTAGTTAGTTGACGTAACTATAGTTCTATGAGTGGGTGCGAGCCCACTTACCTTGTTTATAGGGCACCGGGCTAGGCGCCAGAGAGAGGTAGCAAACAGTGAAGCCTGTAGGTGGGCTCACACACACTTCTGGAACTACAGCTACACCATGTAACTTATTTCCATTAGCAGTGTTGGTAGCTAACTTAATACATGTGCTAAAAATACATCTTCAGAACATTATGTGTGATGAGTGATTGTATTCTGGTACTGTTACTCTTCCATTTGATGATATTCAGAGTACAGTTACTTAAGTGGTGGGCCGTCAGGGCCAGCAAGGCCTTCTCTGCTGGCCTAAACAGAAAGGTGAATTCATTTTATTTTTATAAAAATGTACACAAAAATATTCTCTATTCTCTGTTCTCTTTATGTCATATTATATCCACTTAGTTAAATGGCTTCAATGTTGTTATTATATCCACTTAGTTAAATGGCTTCCAATGTTGTTTATTGTGGCAGAGTTTTTATCCAGTTATATTTCAGCAGCTTGTGTTGTCCTTCAGAATAAACAGAGCAGGCCCCGTCCACTGTAAGTAGACACAGACACAGTCAGTTTCAATAGCCAATCAGATCTCGATTCTGCAAACCAGGGCCAGCTAGAAGGTCTTACGCTGAACTGGACATGTACGTGTCCTGTGACTGGATAAGCATTTGCTACAGCCTGAAAGGCGGCAGTTTGCAGAATGTTGAACTAATCCCGGAGATCCAACAGCTATTGCTGTATTTTTAACCCATAATGGCCGAAGGAAGAGAAGAGATTGATCTGGTTCCAGATATACTTTCCGCGCCATTTTCAAGACGGGCCTTTCACGAAAAGCTGGATATTATGAGAAGAGGTCGCCAACCCCTGCGTTAGCTAACCTGTCCCAGCAAGGAAAAGGGTTTGTCCATTATTTCCACATGAGCAACTATGAACTGTACCCGTGGCTCACAGCTTCTGAGAAACACTGCAAATTGTACTGTTGTTGTACGGCTGGGCACTTACAAGCTACAGTGAATTTAAAAACGTTTGGAGACACTGGAGTGGACCTGCAGCTCAGCGAACAGGCAGGGAGATGGAACTACACAATGAATAAGTGAGTTTATAATGTTAATAAACGTGGTGCATTGAAGTCACCTCAATTAAAACTGCACTAAAGTTCGTTCAATCTCAGCTGTGCCACATTTTCAGTTATTTGCTGTTGTATAGCCTATTCTCAAAAAATGCAAATGATCCGTTTACTTTATTTTCAAAGAATAGTTTGTTTTGTTATTGTCTGGTTGGTGTCTTATATGAAACGGCAACTTTGCACAATTTATTGGACAGACCTGTTTAAGCTCACGTGACGTAATTTTGGTGGCATTTTGTTGTTTTGTTGGCATCTTATTTTTAATTTTTGACAGTATCTGTGAAAAATCAAAGGAATACATTGCAGTACTTGAGACTTCAAACTGCACAGCTCTTGTGGCGAGTGTATGATTTTTCTTACTTTCTTAAACTGTGAGAAATAAACAGTGAATAAACATACAATTGTCTTTACTCTTATGTTGCATTTTCACACTACAATATCATCTCAATGTGAAAGTATTCAGAATGCAGTGCTCTGATGGGACCATGGAACGGAACATGTTACAAAATACCCACTCCCCACTCTGTCCATCAGTGTCCTCCTACTCTCACCTCTGCTCTCTGAGTCTGAGTCCTGTTTGAGCTCTGCAAAAGTTTGAATGTGTAAATGATGATTTGTACACTGATAAATTAAAAAAAAATATTTTTTACACTTACAAATTTCGTTTTTCACTTACAATTATTGTTTTACGCTTACAACTTTGTAATTTTACAAATAAAAATCTGAAAATTATGCTTTCATGAGTTTGAGACATTCGTTGCGCCGAGTTTGTCTCAAAACGATTTTTAAGTGCAACGGCTGATTTGAACGTGAAGACAGCAGGGGGCGGGGCTAGAGGGGACCGGGGTTGCTGTGGCAAAAGCTAAACTGGTTTATATACAGTAAAGGAGTAGCTAACCCGAATTTACACAGGACGTCACCTTTATGCGATATTATCATGTGCATTATTAACCTTTTTATTAAGTTGTATACCAAGGTAAGTTGCGTAGATAACACTTTGTAGCCACACTGGCTTTAACAAGTTTTTCAGAAAATGAGATGTTACCATTAGTCAGCTCCTTATGCTAGCGGACTTTTCCCTGGCTTTTTCCTGCTAATAAGGCAACATTATGAGTGGTTACAAATATTGGCTCCTACATTTTTAGCAACAGCGCCACTCAAGTTAATCTGGAGAAAGGATTCCCAAAGGCACTTATTACAGAACAGAGCAGGCTACACATTGAGCACTGAGTTTAACAATGTTAAGACATGACATACGTTTGAGTTAACTTCATCATTCAGCATCTGGGCAAACAAAAATACACTCATTCTAAGTTGTGGCTTCTTTCAGTGCCGCTGCCTGAGCCCCGCACCTGGCCCATTAACTGAACTGAACAAAGCTGAGCCAGGAGTCTGTCGCTACTCTGCTGGTGATGAGCCCTGAGTGCAGCGGCTGGGTTTCACCTCATGGTTCACTGGTTAACATGGAGTACACCGTCGTGTCAGGCCCTACTCACTGGATTAAGAAGCCCTAGGACCGCTCGTATGTTTCAGGTGATTTGTGGTTGCGCTGCCTGCAACAGTGGAGCTGTGGCACTGATGTGGGCGCGACTGCTGTATTGTCTATTGACTTTGTTTTATGAACTATTTCCAAAGACGCAGTCCCTGATACTCTGGGTATCAGGGACCGCGTATAAGTTATGGATCATGGACTGCCCGGGCAAGGGGGCGGGTCCAGTGTTTTTTTTTTTATGAATTCAAAGAAGGAATTAATTAATGGACTGGTCTAATGTATTGTATTCTGCCCAAATGCTATGGAGTTGACTGAAACGTATGCTATGTCTTCACATTGTTAATTAAACCCAATGCTATATTATGTGTAGCCTGCTCTGTTCTGTAATAAGTGCCTTTAGGAATCCTTTCTCAAGTTAAATGGAGTGGCGTTGTTGCTAAAAATTTAACGTCTAATGTTTGTAGCCACTCGTAATGCCATACTAGCCTTATTAGCAGAAAGTCAGGAAGATGTCCACTGGTATAAGGTGCTAACTGATGCTAACGTTGTTTTCTGAAAAATTTAATGTTAACACTTTTGTAGCCACACTGGCTTTATCTACGCAATTTACCTTGGTATACAACTTATTAATCAAGTAATCAAATATATATATATTTTTTAATTAGCAAAAAAAGATTTATACTTTGCTGATCCCATGCCCAAACTGGAAAATACTAATTTACTCTACATTTTTTCTCGAATGATTCCTTTAAGCCCCGCCCTTTTTCTCTGTGACAGTCATGTGATTCACACAAAGCCCCGCCCCCTTTCTCTGCAACGTTGATTCACGCTAAGCTCCACCTCTTTTCTCGCGTGATTCATGCTAAGCCCCGCCCCCTTTCTCAGTAAGTTGTGAGATTTACGCTAGGCCCCGTCCCTTTTCTCATCTGATTCACGCCAAGCCCCGCCCCCTTTCTCTGTAACAGTCGTGTGACTCACACCAGGCCCCGTCCTTTTTCTCGTATGATTCACGCTAAGCCCCGCCCTTTTTCTCTGCAACAGTCATGTGATTCATGCTCACCCTCCCTTCATATAAAATGAAGATATACTGTATGTATGCATTTATTTATTTTTTACCTTTACGGTTTGTATAAACAACTCTAGTATTTGCAAAGTATCTGCATAAATATTTATTTTACCTGGTTAATAGGACTTCTGCTCCTGAACCTCTGCGCACAGCGTCTGCGTCAGTCGGGGCTGTACGAAGTCACTTTCGTCTTTACGGGACTGTAAGCTGTCGTCTGTGAGGCGTGAACGGTGTTCGTTTTTAACAGTTCATGGTGGAAAATAGCGGCTCACATACGTATGTGGATCCGGAGATCGACAGGACTCCAAATGCATATTTATTCAGGTTTATTTAGGTGTCGGGATGGCTGGTTGAAAGTCTCGATAAATGCACGGCATTTTGGCAGGTAAACAGGCTTCCGTGAGTGTGACGCTTATTTTGAGTGACGAAAAATAATAAAATATAATTTTATTTTAATATTTCAAGATCACAATAATCTTCCAATTTAGAACTACAATTAAAAAAAAACAAAACAACCCTAACACAAATAAAATACACTTCAATTAAATATGCACCACGCGTAACTTCTTCTACGGGAGAAACAAGGTATATTTTCTTAAAGTTATGTAATACTAGCTACAATTGGGAAAAAAAATCAGCTAGAACGTTATATTTGTCTATTGATATTCAAAGGGAAAGATTAATTCCTTACTTTCAATCTAAACAGAAATAAATGCAACAACGACACCTTGACTCTTCTTCTATGTAATAATAAAGAATAAAAAAATAAAACTCTAATTATTTCAGTGTCCATTTTACACGTTTAGGTCATGAGTCAACAGCTGTATAGCTCATTAGTCAGTAGCCGTCACGGTTGCTAGGCGACGAAACGTTAGCGAAGAAACGTAAGCGACGTAACGTGAGATACGTAACGTAAGCGCACAGACAGCGGCTGAAGTACGCTCGGTGCCGTAAGCCTGACCCATTTCGGCACGACCGGAGGAGTACCCTTCGCCGGCCTGGTTCTTCGAACGGTACTTCGAAGTGTGCAACCGTCGAATTGAGACACAGCCATAGTTTGGACACGCCTGCCGTTGCGTTTCCGCACGTGGCAGCGTGTGATTGGATGAACAGGACAGGGAGCGGGTTAGCATGCGGAACACGCGTTTGTTTGGGTAAAAACTTTAAAAGGATAGGCTTTCTTCACTTTGTAATAACGTGGTTCACAGTGTCTTTGTGTAGTGGTGTGATGTGTGCAGGCTTGTGTGCTGAGAGCGTTCTTAGGCTTAGATTCTAAAATCACCTGTCGTCAGCTCCTTTGGCTCTCACAGCTCCGGCTCCTCCTTCAGCTTCACTTCTGCCATGTTTCACTGCGCTCTGTCCGCTTTAAGGCTCCGCTAAAGCATCCACGCAGACACTAAAGGCGCACGGAGCTAACCATGGAGATAACACAGCCCATGCATCTTTCCCCTCCATGTGTGGAGGAACTCACTGCCGTCCTCTGATGATGACTGGGATACTAGGAGTATAAATCTAATACCATGAACCTAAATGTCATTAAAACCAGCTGTAATAATTATAATATCCAATCAATTCCATGTTAGCCCCATTTATGGTTCACGGAATAATGACATGAACAGAACTGACATTTTACATTATACATTTCGGTCAACTGGACTTCAGTTTCTAGGTTAAGGTTCAAGTACACTTTCTTGTCCCCGTAGGGAAATTTGTCCTCTGCATTTGAGGCATACTTCAGTATCTGTGGGTTAAACCTGTCAGCAGCAGTGGCAACTACCTTAGCTGGAGGATTTGACCAATTGTGCATGTTTTGGGTTGAAGAGGAAAACTGGAGGAACCTACTTGCTGTGAAGCATGAGTGTTAGCCACAAACTTTTATGCAGACAGAACACAACCTTGTTATGCTGGACCCCACCTGGACGACTCAGGGGTTACACAGATGTACATGTAGTTATTATTAAGCTCCTCAACTTTAATATGTCTGTGGGCCCAATGTTCTCCGTTTGATTTAATATGCCATTGTTTTGGACTGGCGTTTACTCTGGAAAACCTTCACAAAATCTGTGCTGGGTTAAACCTGTCAGGAGCAGTGGACCAGATATAAGCCAGATCCTGGTCAGGAGTACCGAGATGCACCCGACATGGGGAGAAAAACTCAGAACATTTTCGCTTTGAGGAAAAATAAACAACATGCAAAGTATGTTTCAACCACAAACTCTGAACAAAGTTTAGCTCACATAATATATTTGAATGTCAATCACTTAAAGTGAGCAGCCTGTTTGTTCAGAATTCATATAACTTATATTCTGTTACATTTTCAAATCATCACAGTCAACACGTTTTATTAAGTTATAAGCAGTTATTTTTATAAAGTTTTTTTTTCCGGCATCCACGTCCTGCCCGTCGCAAATGCAGAGAAATATCCAAATATTTGACTCTCTGCATTTGACCCATCCTTCAGTATCTCTGGGTGTCTCTGGGGTAAACCTGCCTTTGACCCATCCTCCAGTGGCTGCAGGTTAAACCTGCATATGACCCATCCTGCAGTGTCTCTGTCAGGAGCAGTGCAGCGGTCAGGAGCCTTTCTCCAGATGTTTTGTGAGGGATGTGGGTGTGAGCAGAGGTGGGTACTACTCCATTACATTTACTGGTTTGGAAGAAATTCTACTTCTCAGAGTAGTTTTCAAACCCCATACTTTTAGTCTTACTTGAGTAATATATTGTACAGTGTAAGAGTACTCTTACTTGAGTAAAAGTTGTGCTACTCTTCGCACTGAGTAAGTCTACAAGTGACAAAAGCTTTATGTTGACAATATGAAATGATTTGAACATTTGTGTTTCAGATACAATTTGTTTTATAATTTTTGAGTCTATTCTTTGAAAATAGCAGAATCTGTCCAATATTTAATATTTTGTTTCTCCAATTACATTATCTCATGCATTATAAATCAGATTTTAAACACATTCTGCATTCAAACTCTTACTCAGTATTCAAGTACAACGTTTATCCAAATACATTTTTACTCTTACTTAATTATTTAGATCACTACTTTTTACTTGTACTTCAGTAATATCATTTTTAAGTAATGTTACTCCTATCTGTGTACACATTTTGGACTACTCTACCCACCTCTGCATGTGAGTACTAGCTGAAGGAATGGCCTTTGGTGCATGCTTTATGTAGAAGAGAAACAGATCACTCAGAGGAAACCCACCTAGACACAAGGAGAACTGGACCCTCCCACTCGGCCCGGGAGTTGAACCCAACACCTTCTTGCTGTGAGGCGATAATGCTCCCACTTAAGCTACAGTGGAGCCTCATGTTAACACCACCTAACCCAACACGGCCTATTTACTGGGGCTGGTCTGAAGAAGCCTCTCCGGACAGGATAATGCCTCCGTGTGGACGATCATGTGACTCTTCACTTGACATTTCCGTAAAAACTTTTTTTCACAGACTGGACAGCTGAAAGGTTTGTCGCCCACGTGAATCAGCATGTGCGAGTTCAGATGAGTCTGTCGTGAAAATGATTTCTCACAAAAAGGACAGCTGAAAGGTTTCAGTCCGGAGTGTGTGGCGATGTGGGACTTTAGATGGTCCTGACGCGAAAACGATTTGCTGCAAACTGAACAGCTGAAAGGTTTCTCTTTGTTGTGAATGGGTAAATGTCGGTGTAGAAGTGTATTGTTGGCGAATTCCTGCCCACATTCTGAACAGCTGAAAGGTCCCTGCCCTGCATGGCTGATCATGTGCACCTTCAGATGATTGGAGCGCGAGAAGCATTTGTTACACACTGAACAGCTGAAAGGTCTCTCCCCAGTGTGCACTCTGGTGTGAGACTTCAGAGTACTCCTGTCTGTAAAGGTCTTCTCACAGAGTGGACAGCTAAAGGGTCTCTCTCCTGTGTGGATCCTCATGTGCGTTTTCAGGTTGGTTTCTTGGGTAAAAGTTTTGGCACAGAGCAAACAACTGAATGGTTTCTCTCCTGTGTGTGTCAGTAGGTGGCGCCTCACGGTGGCCATGTACTGAAAGGCCTTCCCGCACTCGGGGCACTTGTGTGGCCGTGCCTGCCCCCTCTTCTTCACAACAGATGCAGACAGGTGCCGCTGTGACTCCAGCAACTCGGGGGCGGTTGGACTTGACACAAAAGAAGAGTTAAAATACTTATCTTCCAGAGACTGCTCCAGGTCAGGATCCGTCTTGTCCTCTCTTTCCCCCGCACAGAGACGCCCCTCCTCATCCTTTCCCTCTTCATCTCTCTCCTCTTCTCTCTTGATGATGACACGGATGACAGGGGTCTCCAGTGCCCTCTCCTGGTGGATCCCCTGCTCCTCGGGTTCTTCTTTGATATGGACCAGACTGGGACCAGGCTTGTTTGAGAGGGTCTGAGCACCTGCAGGACACATACAGCAAAACAAACATGAACTGTCAGGGAGCATTCACACTCGTCCTGGTTTGAGCCCAGTTTTTTGCTAATGAAGACTTGGTTTGTTGTTTCTAATCCTGGCTTAGTTCCTGGTTTAGTTCCTGGTTTATTAGTGCATAAATATGATTACAGTTTTAATGTCTAGTGAGTCCTGGGAGAGTACTATTAAAAGTTCTTTTCTTATCTTATCACGAATAAATGACAAAAACTATTTTGTGTTTAGTTCCTGATGATGATGAATAAAACATGTCACCCCCATCGTACAGTGTCAGGTGGTTCTGGTTCTGTGAGCGCCGGTGCTTTAGCATCAACTGCTTCTAACAGCTGTGCTCAAGAGCCAGAGCTGGTTCTGTCTGTCTCTGTGAATCATGTTCAGAGGTGTTTAATGGCTGTAAAGTGTCATAACGATCCTATTAAAGCTACACTATGGAACTTTTCTAGTGGAAAATCAGTCACCTGAGGTTATTGCTTTGCCTGGAAGGTTGCACCATATGGCATTATTAAACTTGTATTTCTCCATGGAGACGGGGTCAGATCTGTGGACAGGCGACCGTGCTCAGTTAGAATGCACGTTTTTCCCTTACTTGAAGGACTACTGTATAAGATTCGTGGTGGCATGTTTCCATGGAGACTAGTTTTATGCCCTTCTTCAGAATGTTCAAGGGAAAGTCAGAACATCTCCATGAACACAAGCCCTGGGTCGGATCAGCTTAGTGCCCCCTGGCCCCTTTCACCTTCTCTATGGACACAAGCAGGTAGAGAACCCTGCACCAGATAAAGTTTTGGAGGTTTTGTCAGGTTTGTGAAGGCACAAGTGGCCTCAAATGTTGTTTTCATGTTTTTTCTTTAAAAACAACCATAATGAAATAAATGCCCTTTTTCAGAATATTTCTGGACTAAAATATTACACAGTGGGGCTTTAAATAAATGCAACACATATGTTCATTGCCATACTGTGGAACATAAGTGTTCATGGAGACAAGCAGACGGCGAACTCCAGAAAAGTAACACATCTTTAATCTGCATTGGCTCATTACCTCTGCACACCGGGTTTCTGAAGGTCAGATCCATCCCTCTGCAAGAAACATAAACATAGGACATAACAATAACATGTAAATAGACCACTTATACAGGCCATTCTTCTGTTCTTTCAGAAAACCATGACCCAGGCTTGACACTCGTTGCCCAGACTGAGGCTCTGGCGCTGGGCTCGGATCAGCTCAGTCCCCCCGCCCCCCTGGAGCTGCTGAGCACCGGTAGAGTTCCCATTTAAACTAGAGCAGTAAGTCCCAATGAGCAGCACCAGGCGACAAGGGGCAGGACTTATTTTCAGCTAGAAAAATATAATTATAAATCACACAAAACGCCACATACACGCCTCCAGCAGACGTGCTTCGATGCTCTGCTCCTTGACCCAGACACTGAAGAATGGGTCAAATGCAGGTTTAACCCAGAGACACTGAAGGATGAGTCAGATAAAGGTTTAACCCAGAGAAAC
>KN479525.1:17551-30123 GCA_000787095.1 Periophthalmodon schlosseri | reverse complement strand
AAGACAATCTGAGACAAACACAAAACATGGGTTTAGTGTGAATCTGGTATTTCACAGTACAAAACTATAAGCAGTATATTTGCCATATAATTATTATGTTTCAAGCTGCTGTTTTAAGCTGCCAGGAGGGAGGCTAAAACACATGGAATCAATATATCGGTTCCAATCATGGGATCAGACGGGGTTTCCCAGAAATGTTCCCATATTGGGCATAGATATTTTTTGTAGGATTCCCCAGTCTGTTTGTGCCTATGTCTCAAACTGTGATTCAGTTTGTCCTCGGTGCATCAGACCTGTCTTTTTAAACAAATGAATGAATAAAAATGGAAATAGAAAAACAATTAGGCTAAAAAATATGGCTGTAGGTTTACACAATCAAATGAGCACATTTTGTGAAATTTTGTAGTTAATTTGTAATTTTTACTATAACTTAACATACATCTGTGGGCCTTGCTATGGATTATACAGTCATATTGGTGAATATTGTTACTGACTAAAAACATGCAAACTGGACCATCCCTAACACTGGTACTGAGTAGTGGAGCTCTATAGTAGATATGTTGATGTGTAGAATTCTAAACCTCACCCTGCTCATCATGTTCATGTCGGTGGCGGACATCTTGGTGCTGTTAGCTGGTAGTCGAGCTGTTGAAGAGCTGCTGGAGACTTGGACTGCGCTGAGCTGCTGTGTGCCTTCTCTCTGACCCCGGGGTTTATATACACCTGAGGCTTTTTGTCTCCCAAAGTCCAGACTCAGCAGTTTTCACTCACTCTAATGCTCACAAAGGGTTAACAATAGCCCACAGGGAGGCCATACGCGCAACAAAACAAGCACTACGTATACGCTTCACAGGCACTTTACACATCATCAGTGAAACACGGTACATTCAGAACAGAGACATCTAGTGATTTACTACAGAATTACTACCAGTCTACCTCTGTCATTATGTCAAGTTTAGAATAATTTAAGATAAAACATAAGGTAATAAGGTAACTAATAACTACCTTCATTAACCTTCAATAACCTTCATTTGTTGAGGTAATTAATGAGGCACCCATAAGTGTAATAATAAAAGTAGTACAATTTTCAAATTTCTGAGTTGTTCATTGTTCTATTTAGAATATATTTTTAAATTAAAAAAGTCACTTGTGGGTGTGGTAGTAGTTGTAGTTAGTGTCGCCATATAGTTATAGATATAGTTTTGAAACAGAACATTTTAAATCTATTCAGGAGAGGTCAAATTTTGTCTTATTTATGTGATTATTTTCAGTACATATACTTATTCAAATGAGTATCTAGTTTGGATAGTAGTTTTACTGTTGATTTGTCTGGGCATCAATATTTTGACAACCCTAGTAGAAATAGAAATAGTTGAAATACAGCTTACACATAGTTTTCTTGTTGAAATACAGATACGTTATGAATGAAAAATATAACTGTTTCCTTTCCTACTGTCACCATGAAACATTTGGAGATATGATGATTTTGGCAGTGCAAAGAATCTCACCTCACATACAGTACCTGATTCACACTCTCACTGTGATGGGCCTGGGCTGCGTGGTCATCGCCATGGTAACGCAATGCTCTAATCACCTTTTTAATGTTGTTAATGAAGTTTGACGACTGGTTGTAATAAATCTGATGCATATATATTAACTCTAATGTTATTCTTTCCCATAATGTGACTAATTACACAGTTATTTATTGATACTGTAATACTCTTATCACTACTTGCACTTGTACTTCTCTATTACTGCTACTTTTATTTGTACAGGTGTTCATAATTTTTAAATTATTGCATTGAATTTAAAGTTTAAGTTTAAGTTCTAGCACTATAACTATAGGATTTTCCAGTTGTTGAACTACTCAAATAGGATATTACCTTTACCTTAGCGTACATACATACATATATATTTTAACCCCCCCCCTCTTGTTCTCTCTCATCCTTTTTGCTTCCTTTTTCTCCCTGTCTCTGTCACACTCTCCCTTTCACTTCTCTTTCCACTTCTTCGTCTCTTTCTTTCTCCTCTCCACCCAACCCCCCTCCCTCTCTCCCCTTCCTTCTCTCTCCCTCCCTCCCTCCCGCTCTCTTTTTCTCTCTCTCCTGCCTCCTTCTCCCTCTCTCTCACCCCTCCCCTCTTTCTCTTCCCCTCTTTCTTCTTCTTTCCTCCTACCTCCACCTCCCTCTCTTTTCCCCCCTACTTCGCTCTCCCTTTCTCCCTATCTCTTGGCCCCCTTCTCCCTCCCTCTCTCTTCTCCTCTTTCCCCTTTTCCTCTTGCTCTCTCTACCCCCTCCCTCTCTTCTGCCCCCTTACCCTTCCTTTTCCTTCTCTCTCCCCTCCCTCCTTCTTCCTGCCCCCTCCCTTTCTCTCCCCTTCCTCCTTCTCCATGCCCCCCTCTCTCCTCTCTCCCTCCCCTCCCTCCTTCTCCCTCTCTCCTTCTCCCCCTTTCTCTCTCCCTGTCTTTCCCTTCCCTCCTTCTCCCCCTTTTTCTCTCCTCCCTCCTACCCACCCTCTCCCTCCCCTGTCCCTCTCTCCCCTCCCTCCTTCTTCCTTTTTTTCTCCCCTCTTTCATACCTACCCTTTCCCTCCCTCTCTCTTCCTCTCTCTCCTTACCTCTTTTGTCTTTCCCTCTTGCTCTCTCTACCCCCTCCCTCCTTCTCCCTGCCCCCCTCTCCCTCTCTCTCCCCTCCTTCCTTCTCCCTCTTTTTCCCCCTGTCTCTCCCCTCCCTCCTGCCCACCCTTACCCTCCCTCTCCCTCCCCTTTCCCTGTTTTTCCCCTCCTTTCTTCTTCATGCCCCCCCTCTCTCCTTCTCCCCTATTTTCTCCCCTCTCTCTCCCCTCCCTCCTATCCACCCTCTCTCTCCCTCTCTTCTGTCTGACATACTGCGCCCGGGGCCTCAGGTGTTAATCTCAGGTGTGCTGTTACCTGCCCAGGTGTACTCCGCTCCGGCAGCCGCTGCAGGTATGTCCAACTTCCCTCCAGTCCAATCATTCATTATCTTTTATATGGCGTTGTTGTGGACACTTGGAATTTACTACTACAGTTGAGTACTATTTGTTTATGGAGTACTTTTACATAATGCACGAGGGGTTGAAATGCACTTCAGTGAAACAGAGCATTAGCAGCAAAGGTAGTAATTTACTGTAGTGTCATTGAAAGAAAACATCTAGATCAGGGAGTGGATTCATATGATTTAAGTAAATGATTTTGGCTGAACAATGTATTGTTTATATGTGGCTTTAGTAGCTGGCAGTGGTGGATGAAGTACTCAGTATTGTTATTTAAAAAAAAAGCACAGATACAGAGGTAAAAAGTTAGTCAAGTAAAAGTGTCACATGAAAAAATCTACTTAAGTAAAAGTATTTAGGTTCTCATTTAAAAATGTACTTTAAGAATAAATAGTAGAACCATTTCACACAAGTATTGTTCATTTGTTTAAGTGTAAATGTAGTGAGATTGATTAAAAATGATACATATTTTGATCAACAGCAGTAATATGAATCAATTTCTTAATGTTTCTTATGAATTGTGTGTACTTCTGTTTGCTCAAAACTGAAACTAAAGTAAAAGTAGTAAAAGTAAAAGTAAAATACAGATACCTAAAAATTCTACTTAAGTACAGTACTTTACTACTTGTACTTTGTTACCTTCCAGCACTGGTAACTGGAATACTGCAGAAATTATGGTATTCAGTACAAGTGGATTTGAGGAAATACATGCACAGGGTTTGTAAGTCATTACATATTCAAACCATGACTTAAAACAGTTTAGCATAAACAATAATCTAATATTAAATATTAGATATTAATATTAAAGTCAAAAACACCTTGAGTGATGTAAGTTCTATGTATGTCAACATTACTAATATCTGGCTCTGTAACAGCTTTAACAGTTGTTTCATGTTAAATGCCCATAGTTCTTGTCATTCCACACTCTCTAACTGAATCTAAAGTCAGGTCTTGGTAAATGTGTTTTTTTAATACTTTAATACTTTTTTTCAAAAACTACCTGTATATGAGTATTATCTTTAATTATTTTACTCATGAATGTGCACAGTAAAAATATTCAGTGGCAAGTGAAAATACTTTGCTATGAGAGTGACAGCTCAAAAGCAAACAGAGCCAGTGTCTTTCCGTGTTCTGTGTATGTCAGGTGGCTTCTCTGCTTTTGTGGCCCTAGAGTCTTTGTTGTGGAGTGAAAACGGTGCCGGCGCGCTGTATGTTCTGTTTATGACACACATTCACAGGCATTAAGTTACTCAAGCTGCAGTTCTCAGGGTCCTGCTGAGGCTTAGGGTTAGTCTCAGTCTGTAAACCACTGCAAGTGCAATAGTCAATAGATATAGCAAAAGAAAAATAAAATCTGTCAAGTGGACAAAAAGTTGTAGGAGTGAAGATGTTTGGCTGCTCATCCAAGCCTCTTCTTCAGTTCTGGTCAGATCACTGATGGACACTGCCTTATATCTTTCTTGTATCTTATATCACTGCCTAATATGACCAGAACTGAAGAAGAGGCTTGGATGAGCAGCCAAATGTTGTCACTCTGTTCCACATTGTGATGTCATGTGGTGATACAGGAAGTGCTCCACTGTGTTTTTAAACTCCATACACCTTCACTAGAATCATTTGGATAATTTAAGACCTCAAATTCCCAATCTCTACTGAACAAAAAGGTAAAAGGAGCTGTTAACTTTAAAACTACCACTTCATGATGTCACAAGGTGGAACAGAGCATTTTGAGCTTTGGAGATGGACAGTCTAATAATAATAAAGGGTTACTCAAACACAAATTAATGAATGAAACAAAAACACAACTCCAGGTATGTTTTTGATGAGTTAACAGCATTATAACATGATTTAAAGCTCACAAGAGTCAATTTTTGTATAATATAGGACCTTTAAATCACAATTCAAATCAAATTTCTTCCCAAAATCATCCTCCCCTTATGTCAGCTCGGTCCGACTTTATTCATTTCTAAACACAAATTATAAACTGAAATCCTACATGATTGCCACCTATAGGCTGAAAATATACAATAAATTAAAGTCCGTGTTGCACAACCTTGTTTTCATTGGGAGACACAAAATGAGAGATTCATCCCATCAAACTATATTTAACTTTGAAAATTTAATGTACACATAATGATACAGGAAAAACAACTTGCAATTTACTGCAACCCTCTCTGAAAATTGCTAGATACTAACCTTACTGTAAAGATACACTGCGCTTATCTCCATGGAGATGTTATTGCTTGGTCTGTAATGATCCACAGTATGGCATTAAACATATCTATTGTGCATGTATTTATAGCGTTGTATGTGCTATATGTTTTTATTGTTTAAAAAATACACTGACACATGAAACACGCATTCTTACAGTGAGCGGGGTCGCCTCTCCACAGATCTGACCTGTAACTTAATGCAGCTTCTCTCGATGGAGATTGATAAGTTAATAAGATGATGCCTTTTGTGGAACATTCCAGGCAGAGTAAGAAAAGTTACATAGTGCACCTTTAAAATGCAGTTTACTCCTTTCTAATCTAATCAACCCACACACCATCTCTGCCTCATAAATGTGCTTCCTTTGGTGGTATTCAGAGCACTTTGCAGGTGCTGGACACAATTTATGGTTTGATATTTAAGTATTTTTTCCACTTCATTGTCAAAGTGGACTGTAATGCGTAGGTACGGAGATGGGGAGGCTGGGGAGGCTGATAGTTCTACTGCTGCGGTATGGACCAGGGTTTTAGTTGAAATGTCTGGATGACATTGTGCATTTATACATTGGCTTGAATTTGCACAGTTTTACTCCTTTGACTTGTTTTTATGCAAAACAGATGAGAGTCTTACTGACACTTAAACTCATCCCTGAGGGCCACAAATCTTTGCACACATTTTTCTTTAATGACCGTGACATGAGCTTAAACAAGTCAGAGAGAAAAACGGCCTTTGATTCATTGAGCTTCCTCCATTCTGATAATTCCTCAATGGTCATGAGCCGAAGCCTGTCACAGGATTAATATAGGATAATTCTGGACATACCTGTAGGTCTTTATATGGCAACTAAAAGTATCTGGACTTGGGCTTGGTAACTTGGGCCTGGCCATGACTGTGAACTCACAAATATCATGAGAATTGACCTTTCCGGTGTAGTTACCTATTTAAATCATTAATATCTATGTATATATGTCAAGTATTTTTTAATATTTTAAACATCAACCATTAAACTGTTTTTGATGCTTTGAGTAATTTCTACTTCACTCCTCAGTCCCAGTGCCATCTGCTGCAAACCAAAGTGTTTATGTGCACAGTCGTGGTTAAGGTTAAAGTAGGTTATGGTACTGCATCTCTTAATTGTCCAATATATTGAATAAATAAATAATAGGTGGAATTACTCACACTGTTTCCATAGCAATGCGTTGTTTTAAGTTGTGAAATGCAAAGGAGGTCAAAAGTTGTTCCACAAGCCTTCACCTTTTACACAGAGCACCTCTTACCCTGAGCCCTGCCCTAAAACCCACTGGTGGCTTTAGAAGGAGCCGTAGACATTTACCCATATTACATTTTTTGCTTCTACCACACATGTGTCAAACGAGCTTATAGAAGACATATTGTTTTAAAGATTGTTATCCTGTGTAGCTTGGGGCTTGATTTTCCACGTTGTTAGCAGATCTGCAGTTTTACGAGGAGCAGGAGCAGGGCCTGGAGGGGACCATGAACTTTGAGGGGAATGTCTCTAATTGTTGGGATTTGCTTTGAGTGTTCAAATGAACCAATGCCAAATCCTTTTGACATTTATCTACACATTACGTTCTATGGTCTGTTTGAACAAGCTCTCTGTGATTTCTATACTTTATTTATTTTTGTGTTTAAGTCAAATTTTCCACCTTGTATTACTGTGGCAGAATGTCAGCGGCCTCTCAATAAAGGAGGTTGTGGGTTAGACTCCTGATCTCTCTGAGTGGAGTGTCCCTGTGTTACTCAGAATGGATGCACAGCTACACCAGTAAACACAAGAATAACTTGAATATTAGAAAATACTTTTGCAAACTGGTGAAACTAACGAACAATACAATATGTCTGTCTGTCTCTCTCTGTCTGTGTGTTAGAAGCTAGTTTTGTGCCAGTGTTGTAGTTATGTAGCAAGCAGCTGTAAAAGTATGCAAGTAACTGCCTTTATAGTTTATTCAATTCAGCTATCAACACGCCTACTTTTATTTTTAAGCAGCAGCTCATTTGGTCCCCTTTAAAGCTGGGTTTACACTGTGCGATGTTTGGGCTGATTTTGACACAAATTTTAGCCGCACGACAACTTTAAAATCGGTCCAAATTTCGGCTCATCCGTGTGTCAATGTGGTGCAGTCTCCAGGGAGTTACGGGCTGCGATTAGCTGCTCACGTGACATGTTTGATATTTGTCGTGAGTTGCAGGGTCCGAGCGCACACACGAGAGCAAGACAAGTTTGGTGACAAAAACCTCGGACTTTAAAACAAGCAGTGCTAAAGTTAACAGTGCCAACATATGGATGATGTATGAGTTTGGGACTAATTTGGAACGTCTTAAAATCACACAGTGTAAGCCCATCTTAAGAGTGAATATATGGATTACTGAAGGTGCTGGAGGGAAATTCCTTTTTCAGAGTCAGGCCTTGAGTTGGTGCCAAAGCCGCAGTCACCTGTCAGGAGCTTGTGGTGCGCCCCAGACAAGAGAAAGCATTTATGTGGGCAGGTTGTGATAGGATCGTTTAGGTTTAGGTTTGGATCTATGCCACATTCACGGTGTATTAACAGCAGACTTCTATCTTTGACACAGACTGTTGCACCAGAGGAGACTTGGGATCCTGAAGGGACCATCAGATGACTGCAGGCCTTCAACATGGTCTTAAACCTCCTCTTTATAAGTAAGTTGTAAAACGTAGTGAACATCGTTATATATAGGCTTAGGTACTATCTCAAATATGGAAAAAAAATATTTGGGTCATTGGAGTGGACTTATTTCAAACTATTATTTATACATTGGACACGTTTACATATGTAGAAAAAATCAGATTAGAATCAGAATAATCAGATAAGAGGAAATCTGATCTTCAAAACCTGGTGACATGTGTCAGTTAATCAATGGATCAACTGGAATGATGGATCTTTTTTAGACTTATTTTAGCAATCAGACTACTCACACCAGACTTTGTTATTTTAATAATTGGACAACTTCATCAGTCAATCATTATTTTGGCGTGCATGTAAACAGAGCCAATTACACATGTATAAGCAAGTTTTATTCCTCTTCATAATTCACTGTGCTCTGACAGGTCTGATGAATCCGCCTGATTAGCTCTAAACTAGTGTAAGCTGCTTTCATTCACAATGTGCCTTGTCAAGATATAGATCATTTTTATCTAATAAATATTACCTTATTACAATACGTCAACTGATTGTATTTTTTATTTTTTACAAGATTTGATCTTGTTTTTGCACGGTCAGTTATAAATACTGACTTGGCAGCTCTACGCTTCAGTAATACAGCAGGATAATGGACCCAATCACTATTATACTTAATCAGCTTCAACATTTATTAATCTTTTCATCATTTGTATAAAACACCTAACTGGTACAAGATTTCTAGCTACCTGCTCCTATTTGAAAGAGGGAAACCAGCACTTTCTGCAGTTTGAAAACAATGTAAAAATTCATTGTCTTAGTCATTAAATGTATTCTCCTTTGCAGCAGGTCTGTTCAGTTCAGTCCACCTCCAGGCTCCAGAGGAGGGGTGCCTGGGCGGCTCCTGCAACCCCCAGATTGGTGACCTGATGGTGGGTCGGGCCGCACAGCTCTCAGCCTCCTCCACCTGCGGCGTGGATGGGCCTCAGAACTACTGCATCATCGGCTATCTGGAGGTGAGACGTGGTACTGTAAGGTTTGGTTTAGTCTTTCACAGTGGAGTAGGTTGCTATCCCATAATTTAAAACTGAGCTGGAGACAGGTCAGAATTCTGTGATAGAATTTGCTGTTTAATTGTGCAGATGTTTTAACCTGGTTTATGGTTAATATCTCTGTAACTGCAAA
This sequence comes from Periophthalmodon schlosseri, assembly GCA_000787095.1. NCBI lineage: Eukaryota > Metazoa > Chordata > Actinopteri > Gobiiformes > Gobiidae > Periophthalmodon > Periophthalmodon schlosseri. The sequence continues at coordinate 21,058 of KN479525.1, read as the reverse complement.
CAAAAACTGTGAAACAAAAGGGAAAGTCATAAGTCATAAGATTAATATGACAAGTTTGTGGAGCTAAATCCTTACAAATAATAAGGTTCAAAGTTTGTGGATCACAAACAAAAGTTTGGATATTTCTTTCAAGCCAACCAACTAAAGGACTACAGCCTCATTATTCTAATTCTATTTTTTTTTTTTTTTTACAACTCTCTTACTTGAGCACATTTTTTCCTCCTCTAACCATTTCTCTTGCCCTATATTCACTGACCTAGATGCCAATGCCAGTAAGTGATTTTTGGTGTTTCCTTTGATTTTGGCCCATTGTATCTGAGTGTGAAGGATTTCTGGCCCGGTGTGCAGTTTTCATACTAAAACAAGTCCTGATCTGTCACTTATGTTTGCTATACCCCGAGGAAGCAGCTTTGTTACTGCATTTTTCTTTCCTCATCTATCTTTTCCCCTTTTGGCCTATTGTATATTTAGTTCAGTAAGAGTTCCCTTTAGTTTGGAGTTTTAGGAGCAGGCTGTGTCATTGTAACTGCCTAGAGACCATAAAGTCAAATGGCGGTTGCATGGTCCATCATACAGTTGTCAACTATAGAGATTTTTAGTTTTTATTAAAGGTGCAATATGTAACTTTTATGATGGCGGTGGGACGGGTCCTCCACCTTGCTTGTCTCCATGTACATGTTACTGCGTCAATGTATGGCATTAGCAGGGTCGCCTATCCACAGATCTGACTAGCATTGTGGTGTTGCCTGCTTGTCTCCATGGAGATAGATAAGTTTAATAACTTACTGTGGAACATTCCAGGCAAAGCAATTACATCTCCATGGAAAAAAGCAGTTGACAGAACCTGAAGTTGGAAGCAAGATTAAAATTACCATGTAAAATTACCATTGTTTCCTGACATAAAACCTATTCTGATTCTGAAACCCCTGAAGATGAAGGGAGCCGCCTTTAAATCAAAACTTTCTCTAACTACTTATCTATCAATACATTCAAATCAAACATCAAAGTTACATTTACGATTGGATTGTAGACGACAGAACAGAAGTCTATCCCAGCATCCATGAGAGACACACTAATTTACAACCAACTGCTCTCACATTTATTCACTATGGAACATTTAGACTGTCCAGTTCACCTGTACATGCATGTCCTTGGAGAAGAGAACCCACTCCACTCCTGTCACTATTAAATGGTTCAAAATGACAATTATGTTTTTGGTTTTAGGAGGAAAAGAAATGCTTTTTGTGTGACTCCAGGCAGCCGTTTGATGCTCAGTTCAACCTGAACAGTCACCGAATCGAAAACGTCATCACCACCTTTGAGCCTGAGCGCAAGATGAAGTGGTGGCAATCAGAAAACGGTGAATTGATGTTTTGAATAAAGTGTGAATGAAAGAATATCAGTTGTGGTCCACCTTTATATGCCAGTGCAATTGTCCATGCTTTACACTGCCCAAAATTCAAGTCATATAACATTACCACAGTTTGAATATACAGATAATATGCAAGGATTACACTGAAATGACTTGGTCCCATTCTTTTAGGAGTTCATGAGGTCAGTATCCGTTTGGACCTGGAGACCATTTTTCAGTTCAGCCATCTTGTCCTCACCTTCAAGGTAAGAAATACCTCTTTAATGTGCAACTATTTTGAGGTCAGCAAACCATAAAAACAGCATCTGTGGCTCGGGACTAGGACTGCGTACAAATAATACCTCTGTAGTTTTAAGCAAAAATGACATTGTTGGCGACATGTTGGTATAAAATATATTGTCATTTAATGTTATTGTTAAGGTGACCAGATTTTCATAATTCAAAACTGGGACACACCCAGGTTTGGATGGTTGATATAAAGAAAAGAGCTCAAAACATTGTCCATTCTCGACTGACTTGTGTAAGTATATAATATGAGGGACTTCTGTCAGTGTATTTTTTCCCTTATGGTCATTTTCAAGCATGTTTTCTGTATTTTAGCTAAATAAATGACAATATATTCCCCTTTTTACTGTTGGCAGGGATCAGTTTGGTCAAAAATAGGGACACCTGGGACAAATCCATGACTGGGACTGTCCTGTGTAAACAGGGATGTCTGGTCACCCTAGTTATTGTTTAATTATGTTATTGTGTAAATGTACATTTTCTCATGGTCAACAGGTCCCCCTTGAAATTGAGACATTAATTCACTGTATTTTAAAACATTATCTTTTGCAGTTCCTGTTGTATCATTTAATATTTGCTTTCCAGTTATATAACAAAATATTATTATTGACACTTTGTAAAGTTTAGCTTAACTGATGCTGAATTCTCTGTATTTGTCTGCATTGTGCCCTGACTCTAGGTAAATAAAGTTATTGCCCTTTCTTGTTGTATTCTGCTCCAGAGCTTTCGTCCGGCAGCCATGTTGGTGGAGAGGTCCCAGGATTTTGGGCGCTCGTGGAAAGTGTTTCGTTATTTTTCGGAGGATTGTTCAGTTCATTTCCCTCAGGTTCCTAAGCAAACTCCAGACAGTATCGATGATGTGGTCTGTGAGAGCAGATACTCCGGGTCTGAGCCCTCCACTGAAGGAGAGGTCAGTTTTGATTATTAATATAATAACTGGCAAAACTTTCCAAGAGATCATCACCAGTCTGAGTTCATCTACATGCTGCCTCGATGTGTTACCCACTAGATTTCTAAAGTCTGTGCTCAACATTTTGCTATCACCACTCGCTTGCATAGTTAACATGTCATGTCAATCTGGAACATTCCCAAGAGCTTTGAGAACTGTGGTTATCAAGCCTATCCTAAAGAAGAGCAGTCTTCATGCCACAATATTGAACAATTACCAACCCATCTCAAATCTCCTGTTTTTAGGCAATGTCCTTGAAAAAGTTGTTTACCAACAGCTTATTAACTTTCTCCAAATGAACAACTCCTTTGACATTTTCCAGTCAGGTTTTAGACCCCACCACAGCACTGAGACTGCTCTTATCAAGGTGACAAATGACATCCACCTGAACACTGATGCAGGCAAAGTCTCAGTCTTGATCCTGTTAGATCTGAGTGCTGCCCTTGACACTGTTGATCATGGGATCCTCTTACAGAAACTAGAGGACTGGGAGGGCATCTCAGATCACATGGCCCTGACCTGTAGGGTGCCCCAGGGGTCAATCCTGGGATGCCTGTTGTTCAACCTCTACATGCTGCCGTTAGACCAGTTAACACAGAGCAATAATGTGTCCTAACACAACTATGCAGATGAAACTCAGATCTATGTCTCACTGGCAGCAGGTGAATATGGACCAGTGGATTCACTCTGGATTCATTCACACCACTGCATCCAACAGATCAGTGTGTGGATGCAAAACAACTTTCTATAGCTAAACTCAGACAAGACTGAAGTCAGAGTCTTTGGCCACAGAAACATGGAGAAAGTGTCAGCAGTCACCTCCAGTCTCTCTCTCTAAAACCTTCAAATCAGGCTAGAAATCTAGAGGTAATAATGGACTCAGACTTGAACTTTAACAGCC
>KN479525.1:0-17316 GCA_000787095.1 Periophthalmodon schlosseri | reverse complement strand
CTATTGTAACGTCCTGCTCACTGGCCTCTCCAAACGAGCGTTAAGACAGCTGCAGTACATCCAGAACACTGCTGCTCAGGTCCTAACTAGAACCAGGAAGTACGAGCACATAAGTCCTGTGCTCAGGTCTCTGCACTGGCTCCTGTGACTCAGAGAATAGACTTTAAAGCAGCTCTGCTTGTTACATGTCTCTCCATGGCCCAGCACCAAAGTACATCTCTGACATGTTGGTGCCATATGAACCATCTCACACTCTGAGGACTTCAGGGACCGGCCTCCTGCTGGTGCCCAGAGTCAGGACTAAACATTGGGAATCAGCGTTTCAGTTTTCTGCAGCTAAAACCTGGAACAGTCTCCCTGAAAATGTGAGAAAGGCCTGTAACCTAATTTCTATGAAATGGGGATATTAAAATGGGGATAACAAAATTATAGCAATAAAGTATTAGAAATTCAGTCTTATATGATTTTTAGATTTTCTCTGATGTACTTTTCCCTACTCATACCCATCGTCATTATGAATGAAGAATAGCTAAAACTTTAAGTGTAACAGTAGCTAAAAAGGGTAGTAAACATTAAAATGATCACATATGTTAACAATATTGTATTTTTTTTCTTAGCAAGACAATGCAAATGTAAGATTAGTATTTCTTGTAATACTAAGTGCAAGTGAAGTACCGAGCGAAGGGTGCATTAAAATTACATATAATCATTATTTCTCAGGTATCATTTCCAATAATCTGAAATGTTCTCTGTTGTGCAGGTGGTGCTGAAGGCCCTGGACCCTATATTTGAGATTGAAGACCCCTACGCTCCACATATCCAAGGTGAGTTAGCCCAGAGAACTGAACGATCTGATTGGTGAAGAGTTCTGCCTGTTTAGCACACTGCCTTTGTCTGTAGCACAAATGCCCCAGATGACCTCTCACCTTTGACCTCTAGGACTTTTCTAAATGATTTTTTGCTTTCTGTGGAGTTGGATTTTCTGGATAACCTGCATGCATTATGTGCATTGTTTCAGTAGTGTAACAATTGTAGAGGTTGTTTTAGAGGTCTTGAAAAGGTCAAAAACTTATTGGACGTTTTTGACATTTCAAAAATAGCAGCAGCAGCAGCAGCAGTAGGAGTAGTAGTAGTAGTAATAGTAGTAGTAGTAGTAGTAGTAGTAGTAGTTGTCAAGAAGTCACTCTCCCTCCTCTGTACCATATATTCACTGTCCCTCCTCTGTACATCTCCAAACAATCTGGAAACCTTTACCTAAAAAAACATCTAATATGAACTGTGGACTCATTCCTAATCCTATCCATTCTTTTCTCTCTAGAGCTGATCACCATGACAAACTTGAGGATAAATTTCACTCGCTTGTTCACTCTTGGAGACACTCTTTTGGGCCGAAAGCGCAGAAATCCTCAGAATAAGTATTACTACGCTCTGTACGAGATGGTGGTGAGGGGCAGCTGCTTCTGTAATGGACACGCTGCTCAGTGCACACCAGCAGGGGGCAGAGGAGACGTCTTTGCCGAGCCAGGGATGGTATGGACCAAAACACATCATGTATCAATATATTAAAAGTAAACAGTAATACCTTGGCCTGCACAAAAAAAAAAAGAATTGTGATTTTTCTGACAATCTGTCTGCACATCGTAAACAACTCCAGGAGCATTAACATTTGGGAGAAGACTGAAATATGAACTGATGAACTAACTAATGAATCCCATGCATTTCAAAACATGTTTAAGTCTAAACTACAGGTACAAGATGTTTCCATAAAAAGACAGGATATTTCGTTTTTTTGAAGAAGAAGACATTCTATCATCTGTTCTAAATAATTGCACTTTGCAATTTGATACATAACTTCTCTTCTTTAATGTGGCCCAACAAACTACATTTTAATATTGTAGCGTTCTGGTGTACGGAAACACCCCAAATATCTTCTGGTTGTTTATTTTCTGAACACAAAAAAAACCAAAACAAGAGCAAAACATCAGCAGTCTCAATTCACTCGAGCGAGTTACCAAAACAGACTAGCGACTGACAATAGAACCTTCACATCAACTTGTCATCATAGCAGCCAAGTGTCACATGACAAAAGCAGTTACATAACAACAAAACATAAACAGTTACAAGAACAACAAAATGTGTCAACCCTGAACTAAACACACACATACATACACACACAATAAAGCATTCAAAATCTAGACTGTGCAGTGCATTTCAAAATTACTGTTGTAAACTTTAGCACAGAATGGTTCACACACCTCCATCAGTTTGGCCACAGAAGTTAAAGCCCCACGATTAAATTTTTTGCCAAAAAATAGACTGAAACCAAATGCACTTTGGAAAGCCAGTGCTTGTCGAGTGCAATGTCTAGTCTACAAAAATCTCAATCAGTTACTTTATTTTTACATGAATCTGTTGATAATGAAGAGATTTCTTATCAGGTCCATGGTCAGTGCCTTTGTCAGCACAACACTGCTGGGTACAACTGTGAGAGGTGTCAGGACTTTCACCACGACTCCCCCTGGAGGCCGGGAGGAGAAGACAACGCTAATATTTGCAGAAGTAAAAACCATATTCCACCTTTATTAAAAATGCCATTATTAATACTGTTTGTCTGATCATAACGTGTGTTGATGTTCATAGGGTGTAACTGTCACGGGCACTCAGACTCCTGTCACTTTGACGTGGCTCGTTTTGAAGCGACCGGAGGAGTGAGCGGTGCTGTGTGTGAAAACTGCAAAAACAATCGAGAGGGAGATCAGTGCGAACGCTGCCGACCTTTCACCTTTCAGGATCCTCAAAGGGCCCAAGACGACCCCAACGGCTGCATACGTATGATATTTATACATATACACTTACTGACAAAGGAAATACAAAAAAGAGAGATTATATAGCAGATTTGTTAGATTTATTTTTAGAACTCGCTTTAATCACTTCTGTGAATAGTTTAACTTTTATATAAATCTAATCCAAATAGGTTGCAGAGGTTTAAAATAGGAGGCCTCATCCAACACACTGCAGAGATGGATTCAGAGGAAAAGTGCAAAACATGTACCTAGTAATAAATGCAGATGGTTCAGTAGTTGAGTTCAGTAACAACTGTCAGCTTTGATTAGTTGAAAGTGTAAAACAAAATGCACACTTAAGTTAATACTTTAAGCATGAAAGTTAAAAGATTCAAGATTTGTTATTTTATTGCACTTGCCATAATGTTAAAAACAACAAATAAAACATTGCACAGTGATTATGCAAATGTTTCTATTTTTTACCAATTTGACACCCACCAATAGTAGAGGGGCATAAATTGTCTTTTGTTTAGCCAAAATACAGAAACATAGGCTTGAAAATGACCAGAACACAAAGAAAGTCTCTCAGATTATATACTGACTCACAAGTAAATCAAGCCATGAATGGGCCGAGTTTGTAACAATTTTCACAGTTTTCACAGTTTTATTACCCCATAAAACACTGTGTAAAATTAGCACAATAGTAACATTCAGTGCAAGCACATGTGCAATAATCAGTAACAGTCTTAGCTCCAGCAAAACAGCATGTCATTTCTCTACAAAAATTAAAATCTGAATCTATTAACTTGATTGACCTCACACCTCTTGTAGCGTGTGACTGCTCTCCCCTGGGCTCGGAGTCGGGGGGTCTGTGTGATGGGCAGACGGGGCAGTGTCTGTGTAAATCCAATGTGGAGGGACAACGCTGTGACCGCTGCAAACCCGGGCACTTCGGTCTGAGACAGGACGACGCCCTGGGCTGCCAACGTGAGACCATTAAACACAACAAGTGAATGGCGGAGCAGACATAAGCAGTGACAGCACCAATCACACAGAGGAATTGGGGTTGAGTGATGTTTACTAAAATTAAAGAGGGGGTATTACAGTTCTATGCGGTATTATTTGCTAACACAACATATTTAGATCTCCATGTAACCTTTTATTGTTTTGAAAATACTATATTCGCCAAAAACAACGTATTAACATGTTTTATAAGTTTCACTTTAGTTTTTGACGCTTTGAGTCCCTCACCTTCCCGTTCCGTTAATAAAACCACTGCACATCGCATCATGCTTGTTTGAGCTATGGTGTATTTTTTGTATCGTGCTTTTGTATATTTATGGAGAATTGTTGTGTGGGAGCATGTGAGCGTTGCACAGAATCTGCACACGTTCGAATAGGGCCCAGGAGAGATCGCTAATTTACTCAAATATGCATGGATGACGTCTAAAACCTCTTCATGAATGTTTTTGATGAGGGATCAAATCATCAAAAGTTGATTTTTTAATAATACCCCTCCTTTAATGACTGTATATTTCCAGTTTCTCAGTGATGGTGATAGTACTGCAATCGATCATAAATGAACATAACTGTGCCTTAGATGTTGTGGTTGAGGTTCAAGTATTGCACATTTGAATCATTTTAAAATCTTAGACAAAAGTTACAGACAGAATACTCAATATTCAAATTTTGCATCTAAATTTTCAATATATCTCCAATTTCTAACTAGAATAGATCATTTCTATTTTCCCAGATGAAATGATATCATGAAAGAAAATGCTTAGACCTGTGTTAGTTCTGGTTTATTCATTATTTATTGTCTGGTCCTTGTCAAATCCTAACTTAGACCTGGTTTAGTTCTGCTCAGTTTAAGAGTTGAGTTTAGGCAGTAATTTCCACAGAATGCCAATAGCTAAGTTCACAGTAGTTAAAGTAAATAGTAGTAACAATACTAGGAGGAGTAGGAGTAGTGGACAGGGTCAGGGAGAACCTAAAACTGCCTTGATCAAACTTGTCTCTTAAACAGCCATAGATAACACTAAACCTCATTGCTCTTGTCTGTTTCCCACATTTAACATCCCACTACATGATCATGGTGTAATTATGTAGTGTGTATCTAAACTGTCCCTGTTCTGCGGTAGCATGCAGCTGTCATCCTCTGGGAAGTACTGGTCCCTGCGACAGTCAAACTGGAGTCTGTCAGTGTGAAGCTTTGGCTGTGGGACCCTCCTGTGACCGCTGTGTGGTGAGTTAAGGCTTTGCTGACCTCTAGTGGCTAATGTCATTACTTCTGAAGATATATACACTTCATAACTCTGTTTTATTTTAGACAAGCACACCTTAGATCACACCTTAGGTTAAGTGAAGTCATTTTAAGAAATTCACATTCCCTGTATCTCAAACTATGTAATTTTAATCAGCTCACAAAATAAATACACTGATATGAACTGTACATTGAATTTTTTTTTTTTTTTAGTTTTAATGTGTTGTATAGTAAACATAACCTCGCTGTGATGTTTACAGCCAGGGCACTATGGTTTGGCAAATGGTATGAGATGTGCTCCTTGTGACTGTGACATCGGCGGAGCACACAGCACCATGTATGTAAAACTATTTAACTTGTTTTTCAATCACGATGTCCATTGTTAGGAAAGAGTTATTAATGCACAAAATCGTAAATTAACTTTAACCACTGTTCGCTCTAACAAAAAATCTTAAAGGCCCCACATTATCCAAAATTAAAGTGTTGTAAACTGTCCTAAAAACTTGAAAAACAAAACTAGTTTATTTTAAAATGATTCCTCTAATTCTAATTAATTTGTGGAAGTTTCATGATCACTAGGACCAGTGAAGGCATTTTTTATTAACTAAATTATATTACAATTTTATTATATGACAAGTAAAACCAAAGTTAAGGTGTCCAAAGAAGTTTTTAAGGCCAGGATAATGCATATAACGGACTTAATAAATAACAATAATGCAATAATAATAATAATACATATGAACTGTCCCTTTTCACAATCTTCATTACACTAACATTAATCCCTGTGACCTCTCCCCTCAGGTGTGACGGAGACAGTGGGCAGTGCCACTGTCTCCCAAACATGAACGGGCGCCGCTGCGCAGACCCACGACTCGGGTACTTCCTGCCGCAGCTCGACTACTTCTTGTATGAGGCCGAACTCGCCGCTCCCCTGCAAACTAGACCCTATCCTCCACCCTCCCCGGCCCCGGTCCCAGTCCCGGTCCCGGTCCCTCCTTCCCCTATAGTGTGTATACAGGGTTAAAACGTACAATACTTATAGTATAGTAATTGTTAAACCCATTTCATTTCAATGCCTCTTTTACAATATCAGACTGCAAGCAAAAGTAAATATTGTATAAATGACACCGGTTTTGTCTGTGTCCTCAGCAAAACCCCATCATCCTCCCGGAGTGTGAGCAGTATTACAGAGAGCAGGGCTACGACTTCAAGATTTCCAATGGACGAGTGGTTCTGGTTCGGAGGACGAAACGAAATGCCCGCCGCAGAAGACAGGTCGGTATAGTCTTTCTCATTTTAGGATTATAGTTCTGTGATAGCTTCGTACTCTTGCCAAGTCTCTTGTCCTGTGTCTGGTGAGTTGATTATAATTTTCTTGTATGTGTTCACAGTATGGTACCATTCCTCTGGAGTCTGGAAATGCTCTTCAGATCATCCCACGAGAGAGAGCCTCTGGTCGGCCCATCACCTGGACTGGGCTGGGTCTAGTCCGGGTTTTGACCGGGGCTGGACTTAGATTCACTGTGGACAACCTGCCTCTGTCTATGGACTATCAGCTGGTGATCCGCTATGAGCCAGAGGTGAAAAAAACACATCTTACTCCTACCAGACATATATTCTTTTACTATATGAAGAAATTTGGGATGGGCCAAAATGGATTTTATTCAGCCAGTACTGATATCTGATATTTGTCTTGCTGTTGTGGCCAATATTTTTATTTTTCCCTCCAGTCTCCCTCTGATTGGTTGGCCTCTCTGAGCATCACCACTTTATCTCCTGGAGACCAAAAGTGCGACACTGAACTTGTAAGAAGTGGAACCATGACTCTGACTGGAAACTCAAGGTATCACAGAGAGTTAACAGAAATTGGAAATCAATTAAAAATTGTGGGTCTGAGAAAGAATATACCATGATATGATATGAGCTTGGGATCAAATTTGGCCATATTTGCCATTTTTGTGCAAAATATTGTTACTTTGTAACAACATTGCAAAGTAAGCAAATAAGCTGTGGAACAACTCAGTGATTGGCTGAGTCAGACTGTAGTGTCAGAACTTTTGAATGAACGCTAAGTTGAGTATTTAGCATCTTAAAATCCCCATTGGTTTAACATTAGGCTCACTGAAAACTCTTTGAGGTGTAGCACACAAATATCTCAATGTACTTTTAATTTGACTTGTTCTTTCATGAATGCATGAATGAATAAATGTGTTTGATCAAAATGAGAGTATATAATAGTAATAACATATGTGATGTGTCTTTGTTTCCCAGAGGCTCTGTGCTGGACTCCTCTGTGTGTCTGAACTCTGGAGGACGATACTTCATTGATGTCACTTTCAACAAAAACCCAGAATCTGACCCAAACTCCAGCTCTCACATCCTCATTGACTCTGTATGTGAAACCCACATCTGCATTCATTACTACACAAGGGGCAATAGGTATGAAATCATATTCATAATCATTTGCACATCCATTGTAGTTACTAGTTACATGTGAATTTGACATAGTATAAAAGGCACAAGTTTATTGCAAAGTTTTAAATAGGCCATGCACGTAGTTACTAGTTACATGTGAATTTGACGTGAATTAAAAACGTGAATTTGTTGGTTTGTGGTAAAAGATTTAGCTACTTTCTACTGGCAGTTCCTGGGCAGATACAGAATTAGTTCTTCAGCCCCTTTCTGTCTCCAGCTTTGTCATTTGGAGTGATTATCTCTCGTATCTGCAGTTGGGTTTGATCCCGAGTATCGAGGCAGTTCAGGACCTGTGTTCTCAGACTGACCTGGACTCCTTCAGAAGATTCCGCTGCATTGGATTGGCTGCTGAGGCTGGACCCCACGATGCTCTCCCAGAAATCTGTGAGGGGCTGGTCAAGAGCATGTCCGCGCGCATCCACAAGGGGGCAATACGTAAGCACTGAGGTTTCTACTAGTAGTTCATGAACAAGTTGTCAAAGTCTTCAGCAGTTCTATACAAAAACGTGTCTGATACAAATAAACCTTGAGAAATAGTCCTGACCAAGACTAGCTCAAGATCTGGAAATGGGTCCCCGGACGCAGCACTGTGGCGCCCACTGCTCCTGACTGGTTGGCCCAGTGGCGTGGGTCAAATGCAGAGGACAAATTTCTCTACAGGGACCATAACGTGTTCCTTAACCTTACCTTTAGCAGTACTAATCAGTAGGGTAGTAATTGATCGTAATTTATCGTGCAAATATTTTTCTTATCTCTTTCAGCTTGTGGCTGTAACTCTGAAGGCTCTCTCGGACCCTACTGCAGTAAACTGGGCGGGGCTTGTGAGTGTAAACCAAATGTGATTGGTCGATGCTGCGACTCATGTGCTCCACAGACCTACGGCTTTGGACCTGAAGGATGCAAACGTGGGTCATTTTAGACAAAAAACATAGTTTTTTTGTATCTGATTGAATGATTGAAAATTGCACTTTTTAACTAACTGCAGAAATTCTAACAAAGTGGTATAAAATATTATGAAAAAAAGATTGTTGTTGATGTTCAAAAACTCAGCTTGGGCTGTGGGTTTCATATCTAATCAGCTTCAATCTGAAGTAATAATTTAAAAATAATCAAGTTAAAATATCTATAATATAATATAAAACACAATAAAACAGAAGTATATTTAAGTCTAAGCCTTTTGTTTAGACTCCAAGTGAAAAAAATGGTAAAATAGTTTCTATTAAATTGGGAAATAAGTAGTTTTTGGTCATCTTAAATATTCTAGATATTATTTGTTAAGTTTTAGCCTTATTTCCATGTGTTGTAAAATATAACCTATACAAATCACTATCTTATACTCTCATATGAACCATGTGCTAACTGTGTGTGTTCCTGCAGCATGTGAGTGTGACCCCCGTGGCTCTCAGTCTGACCTCTGCGATCAGGTGCGGGGACAGTGTGCGTGTCGGAGGGAGGTATCAGGGCGCCGCTGTGACCGCTGTCAGCCCGGGTACTGGGGATTCCCACACTGCAGGGTCTGTGAGTGCAACACTCTGTCAGAGATCTGCGACCAGGAGACAGGACACTGTATTGACTGTAGGGGGCACTCTACCGGGCCTCACTGTGAAAGGTCTGTGTACTTAATAATTCAAACTTCAATTTAAAATGTTTCTTTAGTGGCTCCCAATGCAGTTTAACTATTCATTGGTTTCAGCTTCCGCTATGCAACATTTTAAGGACTTCTCATTATTCTAAAGAATTTTTCATAATTCTGAAACCCATGGATAGGTTTTAAACTAGTTAAATTAGTTTAGGAAAAATATTGCTTGGCATATAACAATAACCACATCAAAATCTCACAATAATATTAAGGGCTGTATATATTGAATTGCAAGCTTGTGTGGCCTTATTCATTATTTTGTTGACATTTTATAATACTCTTATGGCTAACTGTAAACTGTAAACTGTAAATTATAATTGCAAGAACCATGCTGCAGGGTAATGTCATACCACAGGATTTGAATATTGTTACAGCCCTACTCAGAGGCATTTGCAAAAAAATATTTCCTTGCATTTCTAAACAAAATCATTATTAATTATTATATTTAGTCAGAATCTTAAACAGCAAAAACAATATAGGAAGATAGCTAGTTTTTTTTACACCTGTTTAAAAAAATTGAACATTTGTATTTATGTTATGTACAAACACCTCCAAAAGTTCAGTTTGGTACCAATAGTTGTGTAAATTCTACATCTTCTACTGCATTTAAACATATTTATTTTCTAGCATTTCTTAACATAATGATTAATTTTGGGGGTAGCAGGTGCTCACTTTTCCAAAAGCTTGTTGAAAAAATAAGAATCTCAAATAGCACAAAATATATAAAAATACTTTGAAGATTTCAGAAAGAAACATCTCCAGAACCAGTAATTGTATGTACCTTGTCTTAGTTGTGCAGAGGGGTACTATGGCAGCCCGGTATCCAGAGTTCCCTGTGAGCCCTGCCTGTGCCCCGACCTGCTGGAGAGCGGCCGGTTCTTTGCCTCGAACTGCGACCGAGACTCAGAGACTCAGAGCCTCAGCTGCAGATGCCTAGACGGACACACAGGTGAGAATAGGGTTCATACGATTTAAAACTGAATACTGTGGATACTGTGCATACTAGTACTGTCTGCTTATATATGTGTGTGTGTGTGTGTGTGTGCAATATTCACAAAAATTATTATTTCAAATCAATAAAGACATTCAGACAATATTTTAACAATGCATAAGGAATGTCCTAACACAAATGAACTACAAAATGGCAGAAAAAAAAACACTTTATACCTTTGCTTGGGGGATTACGCTAGACATTTCTGTGTCTTTGAGGTCATTTTTAATAGTTTTGATTACAGACGATATACTTCACATTTTTATTTTGCATATCTCCAAAACAACAATTGTGATATAAATTTTTGAATAAATCTCCCACTTTTACACGTTAAATCATTTTTAATATCAAAACCTCTATCTAGGCTCTAAAATCCTAATATGAACCTTTTTGGCATATCACCCACTACTAGGCAGCAACACGTAGTAGTAGTAGTAGTATATATAGTAGCACTAAAGGTAGTAAAAGAACAATTTCTTGTTTGTGGTTGCAAATCTTTAATTTTGCTTCTCTACAATGTACTTATAGAATCTGTGTAAAGAGCCAGCTTCTTATGCACAGCTTTCTGCTTATTTTTCCTCCTCTGTGGCAGGTCCTCAGTGCGAGCGGTGCAGCCCTGGTTACTTCGGTGACCTGTTGTTGCCAGGGGCGCGGTGTGAAAAGTGTGACTGTAACAACAACATCGACCCAAACGACGATGAGGCGTGTGACGGAGTGATCGGGGAGTGTCTGCGCTGCCTTCACAACACCGGAGGGCGCCACTGTGAGGAGTGCAAACCCGGGTACTACGGCAGCGCTCAGGACCACGACTGCAAAGGTGAGAAACATTACTGTATCACCTGGGTTTTTACTGACCCCTGGTGGGTAGAGGTATGTTTGAAAAATGATTTATGCCTATTCTAGAACAGACTTTACTGCTATCCAGACATGCATGGCTTCATTCTCTGGAGAACATCAAAAATGCTTTAACTTTAATTTAAAGGATACATATTATGCCAAATAATGCTTTTAACCATTTTATATTGTTGCCCCCCTCATCAAAAACATATCATCACGCTTGTTTCATTAATCTAACTGCCCAAAGTCGTTTTCTCTGAGCCTCAAAAATGCTCTGTTTGCATTTTGTCCAGATTGTTACATCACAAGTAAAAATCTGAACTTCTCCTTCACGGTCTATTGTCAAATTTTATTAACAACAAATGTATTTCTCTATTAGCATAGGATTCAAGTGGCCTGAGAGCTTTTGTTTCATTTGTCTCAGAGTGCTCATGTGACCGGCGGGGGACCGAGGTGACCCTGTGCCCGCTGCAGAGCCCCTGTTTCTGTGATGCTCAGACAGGACAGTGCCCCTGCAGGTCGGGAGTGAGAGGTGCGCTGTGTGATGAGTGTGAGGACGGGTACTGGAACATAGCTCTGGGCTGTGTGCCGTGCTCCTGTGACTCAGCAAACGCTCTCTCCAACATCTGTGACAAGGTGAGGGTTTGGGGTTACTATTTATTCAATTTTATTTTAAGCACAGTTGGGTAGAGTAACTGTACTGTTATTTCAAAATAATATTACTCAAGTAGAAGTACAAAGTTATGGTCTAAGAAATCACTCAAGTAAAAATAATAGTAAAAAACTATTCGGGAAAACTACTACTCAAGTAAGAGTAACTACCTGGACATCACAATTTATTTATTATTTAATTTATGTAATTGTAATCTGGTATTCTCAAAAAACAGACCGCCAAAAGAAGAAAACAAATTCACATCTGAAGTAGCCGTACAAGAAACGTATACAAATACACAAATATTGTAAACCAACTTTTTAAAGCAACTTTACAATGTAAAAGTTGTAATGTAATGAATGTAAGCCAACTTTTACTGAAGTAAGAGTTCTACTGTAAATTAGATTGTTCAAGTAGGAGTACATGCATGGTGTCTGAAAACTACTCAGAGAAGAACAAGTTCATTAAAAAGTGAATAAATGTAACTGAGTACTACCCACCTCTGATTTAAAGTAGTGCAGTCAATTTGGAAAAAAAAAAAATCTAACAAGGATTTAGAAATGAATAATATTTGCCACAAGATCATATTGATAACATTTTCTATAGTACGGGAAAGATGCAAAATGAAATTTGGATGAAATTTATAAAGAATAGTAACTGGAATGTAATCTGTAATCTGTAATCCAGCAGTTTGAACATGTTTCTCTCCGCTCATTAAATAAATGAAGCCCCTTCTTGTTTTGTTTTGCAGGTGACTGGTCAGTGTCTGTGTCAGCCGGAGTACGGAGGGCGGAAGTGTGACGAATGTGCAGAAAATCATTTTGGAAACCCAGATCTACAGTGTGTCTGTGAGTGGTATTATATTACATACATCAATAATAAAAACATGACCTCATTCTCAAGTATAGTTATGGTATTATTCGTTTATTTAGTGGGGACAGTGAACATACAACAACATTAACCAGGTTGTAGCCACTAGCTTTTTTCCCTGTTTCGTCCTACATTCACTCTGACAAACACTCTCATTCATACACTAGCCTACCTTAACAGTGGATGCAGGGTGGGTGAAGTGTATTCCCGAAGGACACAACGACAGTATGCACACCCCAGTAAAACCAGGCCCAACCATAGACTGTATATATGAGCCCAACCCTGCTTAGCTTCAGAGATCAGATGGCTGTTTATAACTTAAAATTTAAAGCACAACAGTGTTTATGGAGATGCATTGGCCAAAACAATTTTTAAAGATAAAAACAAAACCGCATAAATGAAATATAAACCTATAAACTGCTGGGCCACTATCACACTAATTGTTAAGAAACAGTTGAATATATTTGTTGGAACGTCTTACCTGTAAATAGTTATTTTCTTTTATTTTGTAGTCAGTAGATGTCATTAATGAGGCCACATCCCTTTTCATATGTATTGTATTTGTGTGTGGGGGGAAGGGGGGTCTCACTAGTGTCCCACTATATCACAATATTAAATCCTTTTCAGCTTGTGAATGTAACTTGGAGGGCACACTGCGTCCCTCCTGTAACCCTGAGACTGGAGAGTGTAACTGCCGTGATGGTGTGACTGGTATTTTCTGTGATGAGTGTGCTCCGGGTCACGACTCCAACTTCCCAGAGTGCAAAGAGTGTCATGCCTGCGCCAAACACTGGGGGCACTATGTCTTGGATGTAGAGAAAGCTGCGCAGACCATGAGGACCTTTATCCCTCGCCCACCAAACGAGCTCCGTCCTGGGGCTCCGAGACACCAACAGCAGCTGCGGAGACTCTTCCTGGATCTGGACAATATGAGGAAAAATATAACACGACCGACTACTCCCCGCGTCAGCAAGATGGAGGCGCTGTTTCAGAAGGTTTTGTGAGTAGAAATTCACCTTATTCCAGAAATTGCTGCCATCGTCACTCGGGTTGTATTGATACTTTGCAGTGGGTGTTCTACATGCATGTGTATGGTGGAATGTTCAGCAGTTACCATGGTAACACAATGCAAACATAGCTAAAAAAGTCAAGAAAAACTCAAGAAAAAATACAATGGATTTAAACTACACATTTTCTTGATTCTGTTTATGTATTTGATTTTCAACAAAAAAGGTGAGCGTGAATATCTGTTGGCTAATGCTAGCTAGCTTGTGACAGTAATGTTAATTGAGAGGAACTTCACCTGTTGTAATTCCAAAAGTCAGTAATTTTTTCAGGCTTAATAACTACTTCATTAATAGCCTAACCCTAAGTCATAACTTTTACCCTTAAGTAGATACTAGGGCTACAACTAATGATTACTTTCGTAGTTATTTATTTTTTTCTTGATTAGTCGATTAGTTTGATTATTTCTATTGTTCACTGAGACTTTAAATGCATTATCCACCAAATACAGGCTGAAATATGGTGACTGAAGGCTTCTAGAATAAATTGTGTTATTGATGAAATTGTTTGTTCTTTTTTGACATTGAATGTGTTAATGTCACTGTCTTTGTTATAAAAAGGTCTTCTCATACGTGTTGTAGAGTCTGTATAGTTCAGTTAACGATTACGATCGCCGAAATGTAACTGTGATCATTTTTATAGTAGACTAGTCACAATTACTCTATTCATTGTTGGAGCAATAGTAGATACTAAGCCTTAACTAATACATTAACTCTAATTTCTAACCCTAATCCCAAGTAAAAATCAGGTGCAACACTGTTAACTATTGTATGTTTTCCTTTTAGGAAGCTCAAAAACAGCATAGACCCAAACTGCATCCTGCTGGACCCGACTCCACTTTTAAATGCTGAGATCGACAACATCAACCTCCAGTTCAAGAACCTCCTGTCCCACCTCCAGAACAAAGTGGACAACCCAGACGATGAAGACGATGAAGACGCAGAGGGTAAGCTACTGTCACACGCTATCATAAGTGATACTTTGCAATTCCACCATAGCATGTATGTCTATGGTGGAATGTTCATCAGTTACCATGGAGACACAATGCACACTTAAGCAAACACAGACGGATAAGTTTGTAGATTGTCTGAAAACTCAAGAAAAAAATACTAAATGGATTTAAACAACAGATTTTAAGAAGCCTGTGATCATTACGAGTGTTCACGGTTCTGTTTAGGTGTTTGATTTTCAACAAAAAGGTGAGAGTTCCTAACTGAAAAACATTTGGTTAATGCTAGCTAGCTTTTGACTGATTTAATTTGAGAGGGACTTGTTTAACAGTACAGATCATCTCACCTGTTGTAGTTCCAACTAAGTCAGTTCTTTCTGGTCAGATCGTGTTAAAGCAAAGCTCAGATAAATCTAACTTGAGTAACAGAGCTTCAGACAGAGCAGTGCCTCTAGTTAGCTTCACCCCCCAAGAGAATGTTGATGACATCAGCTGCAGTATCAATATGACCACTGTTCACCACTGGTACTTCTTTCATGGGAGGACCAGGTGCTGTAAGCTTTTCACTCTGCAGAGGGTGCTCTTGTCCTGTTCAACAATTGATACTTTGCAGCTGATGTCATCAACATTCCCTGGGGGTGTGATGCTAACAGTAAGCACTGTTCTGTCTTAAGGTCTGTTACTTAAGTTAAACCTTAAACTGAGCTTTGTTTTAACACAATCGGACCATAAAGAACTGACTTAGTTGGAACTACAACACATGAGCTCATTTTGTGTGGTTAAACAGTTTTCAGACTGTCTTAAAACTTGTTGGCGGTGTTTGTTAATGTGTGCATTGTGTCACCATGGTAACTGTTGAACATTCTGCCATGGAGTACATCCCCAGCATGATGTCAGTGCAAAGTATCAATAGGTTAGGTAATAGCTGGAACAAGCCCTTTTGATTTTAAAGGACCACAATCACAACAATCTTTGTTTAGAAATTACTTATGTGGAGTGTATAAATAACTATAGATTTTATTGACAAGAAGTGCAAGAGGAGAGGAATGAGAGCTGGGGCTGAACCAGGGAGAGGGGAGGGGCCACAGAGTGAGGGGGAGACCATGCAAAAGAGAGAAAGACAGGAAAGAGCGAGAGAATTGACTTTTGGCAAATAATTATTTTAAAGAGAGAATTTTGTATCACAACCAGGCCACTTGAGTGTTTTACAGCTTTTAAAGAGTAAAATAAAACATATTAAACAGCCCTCTGCAGAATGAAAAGCTTACAGCACCTGGTATTCCCAGGCGGTCTCCCATCCAAGTACTAACCAGGCCCGACCCTGCTTAGCTTCCGAGATCAGACGAGATCGGGCGTGTTCAGAGTGGTATGGCCGTAAGCGAGGGACACACTGGTGGATGTTGCATTTATATCTACTCTATACCAGTTACAGATGTTTATTTAGATCATGAAACATTCTAAACCAAAAGAAAATCCTGCTCAAACGTGAGAGTGACTGTTTGGAGACACACTTTCTGGTTTTGCCATTTCTCAGTTGTTATCTACAGCACAGTGCAGCCCTTTTACTTTATTCAATTCTATTTGTTATTAAAGTAAAGCTATACTTTATTGAACCTCATGAGGAAATGCACCCTCTGCATTTGATCCAGGGATTTTGCTTATTGTGAATGTCTAAAGCTACATGTACTTCCATTCATAAACTTGAATATAGATATAAAAAGAGCGCCACATTGATATTCCCTCGCTTACGGCCATACCACTCTGAACACGCCCGATCTCGTCTGATCTCGGAAGCTAAGCAGGGTCGGGCCTGGTTAGTACTTGGATGGGAGACCGCCTGGGAATACCAGGTGCTGTAAGCTTTTATCTTTCTTCTTTTTTAAAAAACTGTTTTCTAAAGTTATTATTACTGTTTTAGTGAAAAGAAACACATTAGCCTGATTACATGACTGTCACGTTCTTTTGTACAAATTACTGTTACTGTTACTACTACACTACTGCAATATGACCAGAAGAGGGAGCTGTTCTGCTACTTTTCTACATTTTAAAACTCACTCTCAGGAGTAGCTCTTGGGCTTACTGGGTTCATGAGTTTTGTTTGTTATGTTTTCTTTTTTGTTTTTGTTTTTTGTTTTGTTTTTTTTGTTCATAATTTAACTGCATCTAATATAAAAGAACTGATTTTTTCTTTACTTTCAACCATGTAACAAAGAAAGTCAAAATAACCATGTGTACCTAAAGAATGGCACTGTTGCAGTTACTATTTACCTCCTATAACTCTAAGCTACAGCTGCACAATATGTAACAATCAAATCAAAAATTCAGTTTGGTCAATTGTCAAAATCACAAAGGCTGCAGTGACTTAGATAATAGAATGTCCTCCACAAAGAACAAAATATCATGGTTTTTTAAGTCTTATAGTTTCGACCTCTACAAACATGTTCTAAAATGTGTGGGATTCTTGTATTAGTTCATCAGCTCATATTTCAGTCTTGCTTCAAATGTTAATGTTCTTGTAGTTGTTTACATTGTGCACTCTGAACAGAATCCTACTTTTTAAACATAAATAGCTAATCTAATTCCAACCTTTTTTTTTGAAGCCCCAGCCATAGTGCTGAACCAGAGAGAGGGGAGGGGCCACAGAGGGAGGGGGAGGGGCCACAGAGGGAGAGGGAGGGGAGACCATGCTCTGAGTCAAGTGAAACCACTTTTGGCAAACAGGTGTTTTAAAGAAAGAATCGTGTATCAAAACCAGGCAACTTGATTGTTTTACAGCTTTTAAGGAGTAAAAT
>KN479516.1:2454-39112 GCA_000787095.1 Periophthalmodon schlosseri | reverse complement strand
TGCTGTCTTGAACCTTGGTGAAGTTTTTTTTATTTTTTGTTTGAAATAAGAGAAATGAAAGTTGCCTTATACGGGCTCTATGCCTTGAGCAGCCGGTCTGGGGAGACCTGGCGCTTGGATGTGACAGCTCGGATGTAGATTTGATGTTGTTAAAGCCGAATGTCAGATTTGTGTGACAGTTTCTCCTGTTGTGGCTGTGAAGGCTGAGATTGGCGGCTCCGATGTGACAGAATGTGAGCAGCTGGGCCTTTGTTGGAATCACGAGAAAAATATTCACAGGGAATGATGGGATGGTAATGGGCTGTAATGATTAATTTCTGTAACATTTTGATGTATCTGTTAATGTTGGATTCGTTGATGAAATTGATTGAGTGAAAATAGAATTGCCCATTTGTAATAGAGTACTAAAGATGCCCCCTATGTGCATAATCCTTTCAGTTACTACAACAATGATATCAAGTACTTTACATACCAATTTAAAACTATAGCTCTGATTGATAAAGACAGATAAAGACGATTTTTATCCCACTACAGGTTGCTCAGGTTGACCCAGTGGGCACTGAAGGATTGGTCAAATGCAGAGGAAACGGGACCATAGGTGATTGGTTACCACTCTCGACCTACAACAAGAAGGTTCCAGGTTCAACTATGTGCTAAAACGTGCTAATATAGCCCCGACCACGCCTAGCTCAACATCTGAAGGTGGACTCCCCGTCACTGTACTGTGGCGCCCGCTGCTTCTGTCAGGTTCCTTCCTTTTCTACAGGGACCATTAAGTGTACCTGAGCACCCAGGACAGTAGTCAGCTATGCCGGATACTCTCTCACTATTAGAAAGTTGGTGCCTATGACAAGTTATACCACATATTTTTTTAAAACGCAGTTAACAGTAGTATATATAAGATTTTACACATTTCCTCTTCTTTGACAATTTTGGTGAGGTTTATAATTTTTCTCCCTGGTCGGACATGGGCAGCAGATGTGCCATACAGTAACTGCATAACTGTTACCTAACAACCATACTGTAAACAAAGGCAAAAATTCATCTAATTTACACATTAGTTATGATTTGATGACTAAAAATGCATGACAGCACCTTTATTTTGATAAATGGATGTTTAAATTGTCACAAAAACGTGTTCTTTGCTTGTAAATTGTTGATTAATTTTGGATGGATTTTGTGTGTTAATGACAAAGATGAAAGGGATTCTGTTTTAAAACTCAGCGCTACTTCCTGTAATTTTCAACTGTTTTATTTAACAAGTCTTCACCAACTGACACTTGAAAGGTGTAAAGCTATGATATATATTTAACACAGGTACTATTCCATCAAACCAACTCATAATTAGAACATTGAGAAAACCTGTCAATCCTGTCACTTAGTTTGGTGGGATAGTACCTGTGGCAAATATTATAGTTTTACATCAGTTAAGTGGCAGTTTGTGAAGAAAATTAGCAAACAAAAAGTTGTAAAACACAGGAAGTAGCAGCTCTAAAACAGAATCCCTCTAACGATCTCATCTGTCATCAATTCCAACCAAAATGCAGAGACAATTGGCACCCGGCAACCTCACTGTTAGTCATCACTTCCTGTCCAATTTATCTCCATGGGGTTTTTGCCGAGTCACGCTAAAATGAATAAATAGGCTAATTAAAGAAGAAGGCAGTGGACTGGGAGCTGCTGGTGGATGTCACTGACAACATGTTAAAAACTACACAAATAAAATGAAAACTTCACTGGAGGAGACTGTGTTTAGAACGAGAGATGTTTGTGTCTCAGTGCTAATGCTAATGCTAATGTTGAGGTATAATAAATATTAAAACAACAACACAAACTGAAGTATTCTACATTTAAAAACAATTCTGTAGTCTTTATTTTAATTAATATGATTTATTTTATATTTTGCACTTTTAAGTTAAGTTAGCATAAGCTTTGAGACGCAGCGAGCTAGCTGTTCACAGAGCCAGTTTACGCACAAGGAAGACATTTTTTCTGGCACTAATTGATTTTAAAAATAAAGATGTTGTTTATTTTTATTTGTCAAATCATAATTATTGTGTAATTTGGACATATTTAGGCCCTTGTTAACATTATGGTTGCTAGGTAACATACCTTTACGTATGTCATATGTGCGGCCCATGTTCAACCAGGAAGTAAAATTATAACCTTCCCAAAATTACTAAACGAGAAAAGACTAGAGTTTTTAGTCAAATCTTAAATATAATGATGTTAATTATGTTTTAGAGAAGTGAATAATCTAATCTCCCGAATGCACTTTAAACACGTTATAAGAAACTTGCTTTAGTGTTTGGGGTTGGAGACCCCACACTTATGAACAGGCACATTATAAATCATATTCAGTGGTTTAAATCTCCTCCTCTCTGCTCTCCTCCGTGGTAATCCCTCCTCTTCACGCTGCTTGTCTTTTCTTTGTGAACCCCTTTAGCCGTCTGAAGCTCAGTGGTTCGACCCCGCTTTAGACTTGAGATGTTCCTGTTAATTCAATCATTCATTTGCTTCAGATTAATTAGCACGGCGCTGCCTTTAAGCCCGGCCCGTGGATAATCTGATTAAGTGCTGCTGTGGACAGATGGAGACAGCCAGGGCAATGTGTTTGAAGTCCACCATGTTAGAGGAAGAGGAGGGAGAAGACGAGGAGGGAGAGGAAGGAGATGAGGAAGAGGAGAAAGGGAGAGAAGGGACGGGAGGAAGAGGAGGAAAAGGAGAGAAAGGTGGGAGAGGAGAATGGGGGGAAGAGGAGGCAGAGGAAGAAGAGGAGGACGAAGAAGAGGGAGAGGAGGACTGGAAGGAGAGGAAGAAGAAGACGGAGAGGAGGAAGTGGATGGAGGGGGAGAGAGGAGGGAGGAGAGGTGCAAGAGGAAGAAAGAGAGAGAGAGGGGGGAGAGGAAAGAGAAGAAGGAGAGGAAGAAGAGGAGGGAGTGGAAGCAGATGAGGAAGAGGAGAACGGTGGGAGAGGAAGGAGAGGAGGGAGGGCAGGAAAAGGAGAGAGAGGTGGGGAGAGGTAGGAAGAAGAGGAGGGAGAGAAGGAAGAGGATGGAGAGGAAGGAGAGGAGCAAGTATTTTACGCGATAAAATACTAAATACATGTTTTTCTCTTTCTTGCATTGGTTTCATTTAAGATCATTTATTTCAGTATCGTTTAATATATATCCCAGGGTACAGAGACAGTGAGTTAAGTGTATTGCCTAAGGACACAAAGGCAGTATGCAGGGTCTATCTGTAAATCTAATCTCATAATATAATACTTAAGTGGTAATGCAATCTACACCAGTGAAAGATAGTGATTTAAAAAAAAAATCACGAAAACTGAACAAATCTCTTCAAATCTTTGTTATAATGAAATCCGAATTAATTATAAGAACAAGTACAATCCTCCTTGTTCCTACTTTGTTAACACAGCGAGCTCCACTCTGCCCCTCCCCTCTGCTCCTCCCCCCTGCTGCCTTTCATCTCAGCTGTTTTTACAATATTTACGCACATACAAAATTACGCATTCATTTTACAGTTTTAATGACTTTTTCTACTGCGGAGTCAAGGGGAATATTGTATTTTTTCACACAACAAATTATCAAATCCCCATTGGCATTAGAAGACATAACCTGCTGAATTAATTTCTGTAATATAGCTGGAGGTGGCATGTTGCATTTGTGTTTATCGGGAAAAAGCAGTTCTTTTCTGGTCTTGGCAGCGGTAGAGTGGTTATAATCAGTGAGAGAGTTGGAGGTGGTTAACATTCATGTATGCTGCTGCTCCAATTCTCAGACATAATACATAGTCCTGATTACTTTGTAGACTTATCCCAAAAAGTTATACATTTAAAGAAGAAATCTGATTTTTTTTTTCTTATTTTACCTTACAAAAAGTGGATTTGTTATGGCCATCAGGAGTATTTAGGGGTTGAGTGGTAGAATGAACAAAGTGATCGATGCTTTGAAGTTGGTATGGCTTCAATGCTGGTAGAGCATTTGTCCACTGATCCGAGGGTTGGTGGTTCGAATCCCTCTCTGGACATTGGTTGAGTGGTTAGATCTATTGACCCACGTACAGGTTGGCGGTGCGATTCCAGTGGCCACAAATGCTGCTGTTGTGTCCTTGGGCAAGACACTTAACCCACCTCGCTCCTAGTGTCTGCATACACGTAATATCATAATATATAAGAATATAAAATTAAAGGTGCACTGTGTAATTTTTTGGCTCTGCCACCTGCTTGT
The DNA here is from genome assembly GCA_000787095.1 of Periophthalmodon schlosseri. Lineage (NCBI taxonomy): Eukaryota > Metazoa > Chordata > Actinopteri > Gobiiformes > Gobiidae > Periophthalmodon > Periophthalmodon schlosseri. The sequence continues at coordinate 34,880 of KN479516.1, read as the reverse complement.
CTCCATGGAGATGTTATTATTTTGCCTGGAATGTTATAATAATAAAAAAAATATGCCATTTAACTTATCTGTCCTCCTTGGAAACAAGCAGATGACACCACCACACCAAGGTACAGGTCAGATCTGTGCAGACAAGCCAGTAAGAACCAGTGGTAGAAGAAGTACTCAATTTTATTAAGTAAAAGTACAGTTACTAGAGCAAAAAACAATACTCAAGTAAAAGTATCATATGAAAAATCTACTTAAGTAAAAGTATTTTGCGCATATTTCGAGGTCTTATAAAGCCCCACCCCAAACCCCTCAGCCTTTTCAGCAGGCCTCAAACAGTAATACAAAATACTTCTACTTTTCAATCCTGTTCAGAAATGTAGTGGAGTAGAAAGTCCAGATACCTCCTCTGAAATATAGTGATGTCAAAGTAAGAAAAGAAACACAATTATTCTCCTTTAATATCCAAACAGCTAATTTATGAACAATTATTATCTTTTATATATTTAGCATTTTACTCTCTCCTCTGCCTCAATCCAAACTACTTTTTCAGTAGGTGAAACCCACCAGTCTGTATCTATTCCACATTTGTATTCCAGTCTTCTGACCTTATCCCTCTCTGTGTTTCCCCCCAGCTCACCTATACAAGTGCCGCGCCCTCCGGGACAGCTGTGGCATGTGCCTGAAGGCCGACCCCAGGTTTGAGTGCGGCTGGTGTGTTCAGGATAAAAAGTGTTCCCTCAGACAGGAGTGCACCAGCGGAGGCAACTCCCACCTCCCCCTCACCCTGTCCGAGCCTGGATGGATGCACCCCTCCTCCGGGAACAGCCGCTGTACCCACCCCAAGATCACTAAGGTAAGGAGAAAGTTTGTGGCTTTATTATATTAGGGACATAGACTGTATATATAAATGGACGTAGCTAACCTGCTAGCCACCGCGTTCCAAATAGGAAGTGATCATGGCCACGCTTCCGGCTCCATCGACTCAGCTCTAAATCACTTTACATTGAAAAATTGTCACCCCTCTCTCTGTAACTGCTGCAGTGAGCCTCGTCATTTTGGTCTTAGAATGTTTGTATTGACCCGTTCTACATGATCCTGGTATTTTTATGTCACTATTGTGTCCGTAAATCAAGATGTGAATATTAATAACAGATGAATCAGGCATCTTCTTTCCCCGAGGTCATTCCCGCATGCATTAGCAACAGGTTTGATTGACAGTGTTGCTAAGCACCCACTCTATGCTAAACCAGTGGTGCGGGCAGGAAGGGGCGTTACCTTCATCAGCCTCACTCAGGATTGGCTCTTTGGTTGCTATGATAATCATGGTCTGAATCCAAATATGGAACTGCCTCACTCAGGATTGGCTCTTTGGTTGCTATGATAATCATGGTCTGAATTCCAAATATGGAACTCGGCTCCAAATTCGCCCCATAACTGCAAGCCTCGATGAGCTTTATTTGACTGGAGCCGAACGCTGTGGGTGACGTTACACTCACTTAGTCCATTTCTTTATACAGTCTATAATTAGGGAACTGTTGGAGTATGTTGGCCGTAGAATATTACCATTGAGGTTTTATTTAACAGTGTAATACAGATCAAAACCACCTCAAGAAACTGTGCAGGTAGCAAATCTCGCAAATACTACTTTATACAGCATTTAAGATGTAAATAATATTTAGACTTTTGCTGTTAAAAAAAGATGTTGCAGCACACCAAACACTAAAACATTATTGAGTGATGCCAATTTGAGCAAAAACGGTGTAAATGATGCCCATGTCACTGTGTCTGGCATTAGGGTTAGGGATTTTTGTCTTTTCTGGTTCAATCGTTTTCTCAGGATTCTCTCAAATGGCCAATTATTACATTAAATAACTTTGTGAATTAGTTAACTCAAATTGGACATTTTTCCAAGGCACATCTGGCGATCCCTTAAGGCAAACAAGTGTTCGCCAGCACACTGGTTGAAAATCAATGATATAACAATATTGCACGCCTAGTTGTGTTTTGCCAAAATAAAAAAATGTGTTTCTTTAATGGCACACCTAAAAAACATCCAGTATTCTGTATTCATGTATTTATTCTTTATTAAATAGGCACCACAGAAACTCATGTTTGAAATAAGGAATTAATATTAATTACACTGACAAAAATAACAGGGTTGTTGACAATTGTTAAAGCAGACCTATTATGCAAAATTGACTTTTCAGACCTTTAACAATGTTATCGTTGTTTCCCCTTCTCATTTACCCTCTTTGTTGTTTAGTTGTTGTTTTTGGAGTGATTCGTGCATGTTTGAGTGACCTTTATACTCCTGTATTCAAGAAGTCATTGATCCAATCAACCCCCGTTTTTCACTGCCACCGGTATACACCCACTGCTCTGTACTTACTTCGTTCTCCAATTTTATTTATTGTTTTATTATTTTAATTTTATTTTATTATCAATTTTATCCAGCAGGGTCGCATAGTCATTTTAGTACAAATGAAATAAAAAATCCACTACTCCCTAGCCTGATGTGCAGTTATCAATAGCCATCATGCCTCTTTGTTGTGATGACATTTACGGCTACGTGTGCTCCCATTGGGCACCGCAGTTTTCTGATGTGGAAGTCAGCTGACTTTTTCTTTTATTAAGTCGTTTTAGATCAATATTGCGATTTAAAATGTCAAAATGAATCATAATGAATTAAGTCGTTTTAGATCAATATTGCGATTTAAAATGTCAAAATGATATCATAATGATCTACGGGTGTCATAGATTATAACTATATATCAGACTCAAGCACAGTATGCCTTCTTTGATATAAGAAAAGTGCAGAGGAGTTTTATTCCAGCCTGAATCATGGCTTTAAAAACTATCAGCCAAAAGAAATATAGAGGGCACACGAGTGTTGAAATTTAAGAAAATACAACTACACAGAAATCACCCAAGCTCTTTTTAAAACAACTTCCAGTAAACATTAGATCCCCACTTGGTCCTCTTCCCGTGGAGCATAAACTATTGAACTCCGGGCAAACGTTGCATCAACAAGCCCTCATTTTTCACCGCACAAAGCCTTCGAATAACCTAAATACATTTTTCTAATCACGCCCTTTTCCATTCTTCAACATCACCCGCGAGGAGAAGCGGCGGCTAGCCTCCTCCGCACCTCCTGATACGAGCGGGGTGCACTTTGAAGCGTGCCTGGTCACCTGTGGAGATGCTAGGCCTGTCCGCGCTTGATAGGCCCTTGCATCACTTCTCTTTGGTCCCCAAAAAGAAGGTATACGTGTTCTGCACTTGTAATCAGCCCAGCACCTTTTAATGCGCGACTATTAAAGGAGCAGCACACAGGGACCTTGAGTCTGCCCTTGGCACAGACATATTCTTATTACTCACAGTTACATCAAACCGTGCGCCTGAAGAGAGGAAGAGAGGCTGTTTGGGTAGGTTTTGTTTTTTGCTTTAAAGAAGACCTATTGTGCTTATGTCTGCTATATAGCTATAATCTATGACAACTGTGGAACATTGTTATTGTACACAACGCTGCCGCATTCTGCTTGTATCCCCGATTAAGAAATAAAATTGGAGAACGAAGTAAGTACAGAGCAGTGGGCGTATGCTGCTGGCGGTGAAAACGGGAGTTGATCGGCAATATAGCTTCTTGAAAATAAGTGGTTACATATTGCTCAAACATGCATGAATCACTCCAAATAAAACTTCAGGTGAGTACATTGTGAGGGAAAACAACTATAACATGGTTTAAAGCTCTGAAAAGTCAATTTTGAATAATAGGTCTGCTTTAAGAATGACGTTTGGAAGATATACATGGTCTGTACAAGTCAGATATTCATGGGTTTCAGCTGTCTGTAATATGGTGCCATTTTGAAGACTGTTGACCATTCAAAAGTTATAATATTTTGTTTTGAATTGTTAATTGCTATGGCAACACTCCTTATTTTTCATCATTCTGAAAACCATGGATAAGTTGTGTTCACATTAGAGACTTTGATGATGTCATAGTTTCAGATTTACTGATTTTTGATGGAAAAAACAAACAAAAAATCCACAGTTGTGTAACATTACTTGTTTGGGACTGGCTCCACAAACTTCCTAAATTAATCTTATCTAAGTATTTTTGACAACATTCCTGTCTTTGATATGGAATAATGGAACCTCTTCCTGAAACTATTTTGAAAAGTAAATACATAACTTTTGTTTGTTTGCAGAGAGAGTTTGTCAGAGAAGACCTTGTGCCAGTTTTCGTTTCATGTGGATAGGGCCGGTAATAACAGCGATATTAACCATAAACCAGATCAACACATCTGCAGTCTGACAGTTAAATAGTAAATTCTAACATATAATTCAATGTTGTTTATAGAAATATATCAATACGCTTATTCATGCATACAGCAATACATTTTCCTAAACTTATAGTTGCTTCAAAACTAACGAACTAACGAAGTCTGCTGTTTTCAATTTGAGACCTTAAAACTACAAAGCTTTACATTGTATCCCCTTCTCTTGAGGCATTTACTATTATTTTCAAATTCAACTTTTAATGTTTCGACCTCATACTTTCTGAAATGCCAATACATAATTTGCAAGTCTGTTTGAATTTGTTTATGTTTTTATTGGAGCATTGACTATGTGATTAGAAAGCCCACACTTTTGATTGGACCGAATGGAAAATTAATCTAAACCATGAGGGAAAACTGCACATTCCCATCACTCCATTAAAACATATTTGACTATAGATTATTTGATTAAGACTTGACTTTCCGCACATTTCAATCACTTTTGTTTTGAAACAGAACTCCGACCTCATGTAAGTTCTCATAATTCCTTGCTGTGCTGTTCCATGTGCTATTACTTACCCCGGTAATCACAGTAGTGGTTAGACAGCGGCACCGGCAGACCGCGGGGGCAGCCCTCAGAGTTGGATGTGGTTACCGTGGCATCAGAGCAACCACACTGCCACAGAAGTACACTAGAGTACTTCATCTCCATTAGGACCAGACTGTGAGGTATTCAGGGCCCAAGCAAAAAAGTAGGAATAATCCAGTTTACTTCTAAGTGTCTCCAGTAATGAACCTTAAATTATAACCATAATGGTGTTATACATTTTTCTTTGTCAATTATGGGATGGAGTTTTTTTTATTTTTATGGAGCCACATAGTCCTATTGTGGATGTGTATTGTATTGGAAATTGTTGCTAGTTTTATGGTAAATGCTCACATTTTTATATAGCGCTTTTCCACCTTCAGCACATTCAAAGCGCTTTACATCAAGGAACCACTCACCTATTCATACACATTCATACGCCAGTGTACGCAGACACTATGAGCGAGGTGGGTTAAGTGTCTTGCCCAAGGACATGAAAATATTTATCTGTGGGAGCTGGAATCACACCGCCAACCTGTAGGTCAGTAGGTCTAACCGCTCGACCAATGATGATTATGTCGAGAGCGGGATTCCAATCGCCAACCTTCAGATCAGTGGACAAACACTCTGACTCCAACTGAGCTACTGTTGCTCTATAGCTAGTGATCCTGATTTTCCTGAGCAAAACAATGTTATAGCATATATTTTCATGCTTAATGGATTGTGTGTTCAGTTTGTATGTTTCTAGATATTTGTAAACAGTAATTTGGTCAATCAATTCAATGTAATGCTCATTTTTAAAAGGCTCTCACATTTAGGAGTGTAATGCCTATTTGTAGAGTGGGCAGCTGACATAATGTTGAGTTTGATAGGCAATCAGAGAATATATTGAAAATACATTGTGATTCAAAACAGCCCACCTTTATTACATATATATGCAACACAGGATATAAAAGCAGTGTGACATCTCACTCACAATGATTGCTTTATTGTTATGCATGATCACAAGTCATAACAAATGCTTTTGGTTGGAAACAGCAACCTTGTCAAAATATAAGACACGGAAATTTGCTTGTTATCTTAGACTATAAAGAAGTGGACTAAGGGAGTCAAATGAAGATCATTGAGGCTAGGAGTTATAGGGGTAAATTTGGAGCTGAGTTCCCTATTAGGAATTCCAACAGCGAGTATCATAGCAACCAAATAGCCAATCCGGAGTGAGGTTGTTGAAGGTAACGCCCCTTCCCGCTCACACCGCTGGTTTACCAGGAAGTGGGCGGTTGGAAACGCTGTCAATCAAACCTTTTGTTAACGCTAGAGGGAGCGACATGGGGAAAAGAAGGCACCTGCTGCTAACGCTAAAGGGATCGACCTCGGGGAGAAGGCACCTGATTTGTCTGTTATTAATGTTCATATCTTGATTTAGGGACAAAATAGCAAATTAAAAATACCAGGATCATGTAGAGTGGGTTAATACAAACATTTTAAGACCCACATGACGAGCCTGACGGCAGCAGTTACAAAGAGAGGAGGGCAGTTTTTCAATAGAAAGTGAATTGGAGCCGGAAGCGCATCCATGCTCACTTCCTATTTGGAACACGCCGGCGAGTGCGTTCGCTATTTCCATTTATATATACAGGCTATGCTTGTCACCATGCACACCAGTAAAATAAACCAGTAAAAATGCGATAATCATAATGTAGCACAACAGTACATTTTGTATTGAGGGAAGAAGGTTAAAGATGCAGTATGTAATTTTTCTGATGGAGTGTCTCCTTTCTGATGGAGAATGTATCTGCATGGAAACGAGCAGGCCAAATTATTGTTCAGATCTGTGGAGAGTAAGTGTGCATGTTTTCAAGGTGTAATGAACACAGTGAAATAAGTGCTAGACATAGTAGAAGTTAAATGTCATACTGTGGAACATTTCACGCAAAACAAGAAGTGCTCCATGGAGACAAGCATATGGCGAACTCCCACCAGAAAAGTTACATAATGCATTTTTAAATTGAGTTAACATGTCTGTTTGCCCAGGGGAAGAAGCTGTTCTTTTAGGCTACTGTAAATGTAATAATGTACACAAATCTTACATTGTTTAGGCACGGTTTATTGTTGGTGTTAGGTCCTGGCTCCACTTTTACTCCTCAAGGATCATTTTACAGCAAAACAGCCCAGTGCGGTTCGAAAGCCACCGTTATTATAACTTCATTTTCTCCTTTACTGTGAAGAATGCCTGGTATCCGTGTTCGGTCTCCACTGCACAGTTCCATGGTTAGAATTTTCCACTGTCTCCACAATCTTCCATTCGCCACAAAACCCACATAGTCAAAGAAGTATTGGTAATATCTGCCCTCCCAGCAAAAGCCAGGAAATAGGCGATGATAGTAAAGCTGCATAAGGACATAATTACATATTTTTAGAGTTATTGGTTAGGGTTGAAAGATGATGTGTTTTTGTGAGTCTGGGTAGGGGTTTGAAGAATTACCTCCATTTTGAAGAATCTTTTGTTGGTTTGTTAAAACTGAAAATATTTGAAATGTTATTGACGGTTGCGGTTAAAAATACTACTTTATATTCTCAGGTTGCTCGTACCGTTTCAGTAGAGAAAGCCCAGTATGATGCAACAAATATGCTAAGATCATCTAGTTGAAGGATACATAGGGGAATTCAGAGTACTTAACAAGACATGAAGGAAACAGACTAGTCCCACACAGAAAGGCCTACACAGCCTGGGAATCGAACTAGGAAACTTGTTTGAAGAGTTCAACTCTAATAATATGATGGAATTTCCTATCTCTACTGAACAAAAGGTTAAAGGTAGCTGTCAACTTGAAAACTACCACTAAATGACATCACAAGGTGGAGCGAAGCATTTTGAGCTTTAGTGATGCAGACAGCCTGATAATCCAGGATCGCTCAAACATGTCTGAATGAAACAAAATACAACTCCAGGTATGTTTTTGATGAGGTAACGGCATTATAACATGGCTTAAAGCTCACAAGTGTCAATTTTCTGTAATATAAGACCTTTAACAGATAACAAATCAAAGCTTTCTGTTCAAGATCACTCACATTCACAATCGACCTACAGCTACAGTATTGACATTGTGCTATTGTTCCCACACAGAATGAAGCTCCACAATGCTGTATCTATGCGCCTTTCCACCAGAGACGCGCCATGCTACTTGTACACCCTGATCATGTATGCAGCGCGCTGGTTTTAATTGCACTCCCTTGCTCCCTGCGATGATTCTGCTAATCCCCTGCACCAGCCTAAACCTCTCTCCCCTCGGCTCTCTGCCTCTCTGCCTCTCTGTCTGTCTCTGCTACTGTTTACACCCCACGGAGGTATTCTGTTATGCGTTACTATTCATGCTCCGGTTCTCGAAAAAAAAAAAAAAAATCTCTATTGCTCTGCGGGAGATCTGTTGTGCATATTACACCCCGAAGCATTATGGGTAGTGTAGTTGTAGCTGTGGTCAGTCTTTACCAGGCTTTTGTGTTCCTGTGCTGAGAGTATTCTGGCGCCGGAGGTCCCAACATGAGTCAGCTTCCAAACAGCTTTATCCCAAGCCAGAATGCTCCCCTCCGGTTAGAATGGGCCCAGCTCTGTGAGGCCTGGAATCCCCTCATACAACCACTGCTGGCTCGTGAAGTGTGCTAACTGCAGGCAAGCATGACTGTTGGATTTGTGGTGGTTTTTGGAGAGTCACTAATCATTTTAGTTGGTTATGTTTTTTTAAAAATAAACCTGAAAAAAGGAGCTCACAAAAATCTGGCCTAAGAATTCAGTGTAATAGAGTGCTTTAAAGTTTAGAATAATAGGTTAGACAGTGATTAACCTGGTTTGGTCACAGCACACTTGCTCGGCTCTGTGGCATTGACAATTTATTAAAAATTGCTAAGGGGCTTTTTACCCTTCTTAGTGTTGAAGGGACAAAACAAGCTGTAGTAATGTATTTCTAGTTGCAGAAACGGTAAAAATGATTCATGGAATTATTATTTAAATTAATCAATCAGTCATGGATAAACTGTAAGCAAATTAGAAGAACTATCCAACAGTGCAGTGATAGCAACTTTACATAGCCCTAAAAGCAGCTCTCAAATTAGACCCCTGAGTGCTTTCTGCGTCTAATTATAGCCTAAAGCATGTTTATGGTCCACGGACCAGGAAGTAACTCTGGTGCACTGTTTGGCCCATGGAAGTATAATAAAATCCAGAAGGTGAACCCAAGATGGCGTTGTATTGTTTTCCATGGCCTGTGCTCATTGGCACATGGGCCCAAAAATAATTTTCTTTTCCTCATTAGTTCCTCAATCTGGGCTAGCGCCTACCACCCATATGAGTCAGAAATGTGCACCAGTGACCAATCAGAGTGATCGCTGCTAGAGTGGAGCTAGCGTATCCATGAGCTAACGCGGGCTCAGAGTGGGGCAAGGCTAAATCTTACAAAGCTAACTTTTTGACGGTTTGAAGATTTAAAATTTTTAGATGTTCGTGTTGTGAAAATGGAGAAGAATCCCTACAAAATCCGACCTCTGTGAAACCTGTGGATGCCCTGTCAGCCGAATATGGACAGTTTGAATTCCTAAAAAATGCATTGTGCTCTATGGGAGAATTCTTCCTGGGCCCAAGCTCCTGGGAGCTGCAGTACCTACAGCCACTAGTCGATCTCGCCCGGGACAGAGGGGGAATGTCTTATACAGTTCTTATTATAGATTTATAGTTTGGCCTCTGAAAGTTGTGAAAGTGAGGAATAACTTTGGACTGCTGCAAACAGTTTAAAATGAACCAGGCCTAGTTGTGTTTTTCATGTTTTTAAGACAGCAGAAATCAAGTACAGCACATAATCATTTCAAAGTGCAGGTTTAACAGGCAATTCAGAAAAAGACAATGGAATTTGTCAAAGTAAAAATTACCAGTACTGACTTCCTCTCCAAGTGCTAAATTATTACTCTCTCACACATTCGGTCCCAGACTGTTCCTACCAAAGAAACATATTAAATTACTAACAGCATATTTGACAGACAACTATTCATCTCCCTGGAATTTCTTCTTGGCCAAAAATGCACCTCACCAATGCACAATTTTCAAGCTAATCAATCTGCCATTAGCATTAATCATGCATCTTGTTTCTTTCATTCCTAATAAACACACACCTTGAAAATCCCTCCCCCAGCACCCTCCTCTAGTGTAGTCTGCAGTGGAGCTAGCTAGCCAAGCCACAATGTAAAGCTAGCGCGCTGTTAGCATAGTAGTTGTTGTTAGCGGTGGTGTTACAGCAAAACTCCACTCTGTTTAGCAGATTTTTAAAATGGCAAAATTCTGTTACAGCTTCTTTAATATTTATCATACGTATAAGTGGACAACAGGTGATTAGGAGAACTAATGAGGAGACTACTTAACTTGTCAAGGTAAGAAACTCCAGCACTATCTTATTCTCCAACAGTGGTGGAACGTAATGATGTAAGAGTAGGAAAGTACTGTACTTATCTGTACTTGGGTCAATTTTAAAGTGGATATTTTTTACTTTTACTTTACTTTGAACTGGCCTGAAAAGTAAAGTATTTGTATTGTACAGAAATATACAAATATAATTGTGAGCAACAAAATTGAGCAACAAAATTGTGAGCAGCCCAAATCTTAATCAAAATCAATGCATTTAAAGCCTTATAAGACCTCAAAATCTGCACGAAATACTTTTACTTTTTACTCTTTAAGTACAGGGGTACTTTTTTTTTTTTTTTTTTTGCTCCGGGATCTGTACTTTTACTTTACAGGGGTTCTTTTTTTTTTTTTTTTTTTGCTCCGGTATCTGTACTTTTACATAAGTAACAAAATTGACTACTTCTTCCACCACTGCTCTCCAAGTAGTCATTTACCACGCTTTAACTCTTGGTCCCAATGAGTCACTTAATAAACTTCACTGTAAGATCAGAGAATAGTAATAGCCTTTTATTTCACAACCAACTGTTCATCTCTGCTTGACCAAAAACGCACCTCACCAATGCACATTTTTCTAGATCACCAACCTCCCATTACCATTAGTCTTGCATCTTGATTCTGTCATTCCTAATAAACACACTCCTTGAAAATCCCTCCCCTGGCACACTCCTCTAGTCTAGTCCGCAGTGAAGCTAGCTAGCCAAGCCTGCAGCGCGTAATCACCTCCCTCTGCTTGTTAGGTCCTGGATAAGCATGTAGCGAGCGTATGACAGCACCGTCCATCCGTCATGCCGTTTGTTTTGTCAGCGCACACCTGTCCCCGTTACGCACCATAATCTGCCCACATAAATCACATTATGTTTGAGAGCAACCGAGCGTTACCGAGCTACAGCCACCGACACCAAGCCAGCGCGTAATGACTTTCAATTAGGAGGCTGTGATGCTGTGGCGCGCATGGGTTAGGCAGCGGCTGGGTTTGTCACACAAGTTTTGGGAGGAAAAAGTAGGTCGTTTTTCTTCATTAGGGCTTCATTTGATATAGATGCATGTTTATGGTGTGTGTAGCGTGTCATAGGTCCATGGAGCAGCCTTGTGTTTAGGGGTCACCGCACTGGAGTGGTTCTTTAAAACATGTGGAGGGGGCTTGTTTCATAGCCTAAATATGCAGAGTATAGGCTAATTCTCAAGGTATCTTTTCCTGACCAATATTCTATCCATTCATTTCAGAACAGTGAGAAATTAAGACCGTTGCTATATTGCAAAACAACAATATGACATATTTTGAATGGAAAAAAGTCCTAAAAATGTTGCATATAGCAGGAAGCTGAAAAACCTTAAGATGCGGAGAATGGTGCATTTCAGACAAACAAAGCACCTGATTCTCAAAGTTAAAGTAATATATATGTTTGGGTTTTGGTTTTTTTTGTTTGTTTTTTTTTTAAAACAAACTATGTAATATCATACATTACACAAATAACAAAAAGGTTTTTTTTAAATTATCTTGAAGAGGTTTGGAGAATGTTTTGCTTTTCATCCACAGGGGCTTTGTCAGTTCTGAATTCTATTTTTTAAAGCTTGTGTTGCTAATCTGTAAAAATACTTTATATGCTAATTAGCAATTAGCATGTTTTTTTTTTTCCTAGTAATTAATTTTGCGTGTACACTTAACTGACCTGACTCTCTTCATTTATCCAGCTGTGTGACTGGAAATCTAATGTTTTATATTTTAATAGACAAATAATCTAACCTGTATGATTATCTGTTTTGCAGTTGTTCCCAGAGACAGGGCCCCGTCAGGGAGGCACCAGGGTGACCATCCTGGGGGAGAATCTGGGTCTGCAGTTCAGGGACATCCAGATGGGAGTGAGGCTGGGGAAGGTGCCATGTGTGCCCATTGAGGACGAGTATGTCAGCGCTGAGAGGTGGGTGGTAAAAATGGTCTACAGAATGCTTGAATATTTTGAAATATCAGTAGGCATTGGTTCAGTTGGATTTATAGAAATTAGAACTGAGACTTTCTTGGTCAGTGGAATTTGCCAAAGATAATGTAACTAATGATCACACAGAATTGTGAAATGTGAATGTATTATTTTAACAGACATGTGGGTGGTTAATTGTTAATCCTGAAGCGAAACCTTAATTAATACATTTATCATTTTCTAGACAGATACAAACGTAAAACAGTTATGGAAATTTGACATTTTATTTGTTGTGATCATCTCTCTGTGTTACTCTGCTGAAGGGTTAATCGACTATAAAAAAAAAAAATAATAATAATAATAATCGTATTTTGATAATCATAATTATCTAGACAAGACAGACTCTAAAATACACGTGAAAAGACCTTTTTATAATAAAGACAATGAAGAGACATTATTAAATTAAAATGTTGTAAATGAAAAATACAATTTTTGAGTTTCATTAGTAATACACTTAAATATGATCTATTTAGAAGCCTTCACTCACCGTATTTTCACCTTTATTTAGTGGATAATTTATAAATCTCAGTGTACCATAGAAATAATCATTTAATTAGTCAGCTAACTGAAAATTGTATCGCTGTTTAGTCGACTACTGAAATAATCATTCATTGCAGTTCTTATTCTGCCGCCTAAAACAATCAGAGACCCACCGTACAGTGTCAGGCCCAGCCTTTCTCAGTAAATTCCAGCATTGTTCCTGTTCATTACTCCTCCTCTCCTCTCCGCTTTCATTTCCGCCTGCCTCTGTCCTGACATTTACACGTCTGGCTTCTTCCGCACGCCTCAGGGATCGGGTTCACGCAGATCAAACAATGTCTGTGTAGTGCACTTAGTGAGGAAGTGAGGCGTGCACCTGTGGCGGCCATCTTTATTCAAATAGCACACATGCATCACTTCCTCAGCACCATATTAGGAGGGGTTCAGTGTGTGCCATGTTTATTCTATTGTGTCAGGTATCTGCAGCAGTGTGCAGTACATGCGATGGTCATGTGACTGGACATTGATTTCATTGTGCTGGAGAGGTGGTAAGTACAATGGGGACTGCAGAGGAGAAATACACTCAGAATGCACTGCAGCTACAAGAGTGAAATGTAGGGAGAGCTTTATCTGGATACATTTTAAAAAGCAAAAGGCTATGTTTCTTTATGTTTTGTACATTAAGCTATTTGTGTTCATTGTGAAGACAATTTTAAATACAGTTGCTGTGGGCATCGCCATTGTCATTCGGGTATTATTTTGCATGGGGCTGCCGATCTTGACAGCAAATAAGTTTTATACAGACTACAAACCCATTTTAAAACCTCCCAGAGAATCGGTGCAGTGTTGACTTGTTGGTGCACATGGACATTGAACATTTTACACAAATCAACCTATTTTATATCATATTTTAGTGGCAAAACCTTTCTCAAATTCTACATTGATATGAATGGGATTCCCACTTAACCGAAAGGGCCACCACAAAGAAATATATATTATTGGGAATGGGTCTGGCTCCGACGGGCATCAGCTTTGATGGGTCAGTGGAACACAATTATAGATTATTCACTGTTCTATGGATATATGTATGTGTGTATGATATATTCTTGTGTGTGTGTCTTTTTTTTCATTATGATCATCATTATGACCTTTACAGTTGCGTCTCCCCCTTACCTAACTACAAACTTCTGTCTTGCATCCCATATCTCCCTCACTTTTGTATATCCACTTAATGTTCCTTTCTCACTTGTAAATATGCACTTCATGTTGTAAATATTGATGTATGAAAAAAAGAAAAAGAAAACATGTTTTAGTAACATTTAGAGGCAAAAGTGGGCGAGGCAGAATAAGGTTAAAAAAAAAAAAAAAAAAATGCAATTCATGTAGAAGGAATAGAATCACCAAAGCAAACATCTTCTCTGAGTTGCTGCCTCACTGATAATGTGTGACAATTTACAAGGAAAGATATATTATATACACATTTACACATATACACAACTCATACAATTTATCATTTACTATAGCAATGACAGTGTAATCTCTCATTTGTCCAGGAATAGTCCACAGTAGAAAGGTTTCAAAGGTAGCCATCTGGACACTGTTCTTGAAATAGTCGAGACTAATGACTATGCAATGACAAATAGTCTCTATGACACACACTTTTGTTCAATATAAAAAATGTCAATATCAAAATATTCCTAAATTACATATATTGAAACCTTTAAAAACATGTATGCGGTAATTATTTTGCATCCAATAATCCTAACTTACATTTTCCCTCTTCTGTGTCCAGAATTGTGTGTCTGCTGAACGATGCGACCGGATACAGGGTGCAGGAAGCCCAAGTGGAGGTGTGCGTAAGAGACTGTATCAGCGACTACCGAGCCCTGTCCCCCCGGCCCTTCACCTTTGTGGTAAGGACAAAGCACATCTGGTGGCTTCTCGCAGTGCAGTGAGTGAGCCTGTTCTCCCCATGATCCTGTGGGTCCTGCAAGGGCGCCCGAGAAATGTGAATATGAACTTTGATTGTCTAGATTGTATTCACCATCAAGAGGCAAAAAGGGACTTGAGTAACCCTGAAACCTCAAGATAGAAAAGGCAACAAAATCGACAAATGCAGACCCTAAAAAACGCTTGCTGTAATCAATAACAAGTTATGGCAGTAATCAGAGTAAGATATACTAAAGGCAAAGAATTTCACTTTGAGAGAATTTGATTAGACTTATACAAACTGCATTGATCCACAAGGAAAAGTGGGTGAAATATAGCTCAATAATATAAAAAAGTTATCTTAAAAAGCAAATAGAATATTGATTGAATATGAGTTGAATTAGTAAAAAGTTAACAAAACATGTAGCAGTGTAAAGGATGTGTAGGCTTATATGTCCAAATAAGATTCAAGTAAATTTTAAAAGCTAAGCGTTAAAGGTCCTATATTATACAAAATTGAACTTCAATCCATGTTATAATGCTGTTACCTCCTTAGAAACATACCTGGAGTCTGTCTACATCTCCAAAGCTTAAAAGCTACCTTTTACCTTTAGTTCAGTAGAGACTGCCAGTTCCAGAGCTGAAATTATCTAAATGATTCTAGTGAAGGTGTATGGAGTTTTAAAACACAGTGGAGCACTCCCTGTGTTACCACATGACATCACAAGGTGGAACAGAGTGTTTTCCGTTTGAGAGAAGAGCTTAGCCTCATAACATAGATCAGAAAATAGTGCAGTATGGGCCCTTTAAGGATAATGATTGATTTTGAATTTCAACAACTTTCAATAATATGATTACTGCTAAACACCAACACCAAAAAAGCGCTATATAAGTTATATTATTTATTATTAGTAGTATTATGTTTACACCTCATGTTGTACTGCCTATACCAACAATTATTGTACTGTTTTTCCCCTTAATCTAATATATATAAATTATGTGACCAGGTTTATAAATCTAATACCAGTATAGTCATTGGAGCATTCCTAATAAAAACATGTGTACACTTAAAACACTTAACACTGCTCTTATAAGTGCAAAATTAGCCATTGGTTTTGTTTTCATCTTGGACATAACAGAATCTACATATAGCGACACATTAGATGCAAGCTACAGATCTATATATAAGACTATAGAAGTTAGCCAGACTGAAGTTATTCAACCAGTTCTCTCCCTGTCACTTTTCTCTCTGCTCTCCCCAGACTCCTTTCTTCACCCGGATCCAGCCATCCCAGGGGCCCATCTCTGGAGGGACCCGGGTCACCATCGAGGGAGCCTACCTGAACGCGGGCAGCTACGTGACTGTCAACATTGGACAGCAGCCCTGCCACTTCAAAAAGTAAGTTGTTCTCCCCACTTCTCTCACTACACTCAATGAAATGTTAATGAGCCCGTCAAGAAGCTGGGTCATCACTAGAGGAGAGCATCACAGAGGACGGTACAGCCAAGATACTGTGGCTTGTTTTATCCTCCTGTTCGTGATATGAAATCATAGAGAATTCTTCTTTCAAGCACTGTAGGCCATTTGGGGTCAACCACTCTCTTTTATATAGCATACGTTATATATTTTTGTAGACTTAATTATTCTTAACTGCAAAGGTAATGTATTAATAATGAGTTATGGGAACTTAATAATTACAGGCTTAGGTTTATACTAAGTCTTTGCGTGCATGACAAAAATAAAATAAAAATATAAGGTCAGCCGGAATATAAACTTTAACTATCAACACAAACAAGACAAGATCATTGGGTCAAATACCGAGCCTTGGGGAACGCCGTAAACAAGCCCAATCAACAGTGTGAGATGCAGCCACTATTATTGAGAGGTTGAGAAATAAAATTAGGGTAGATAATCTCAAATGCACTTCAGTTGATAATTTATTTTGTTTTTATTGTTCACTTTATCTGGCTTCACAAAATATTCTAGTAAACACCCGTTTGCCTATTATGCAAGTTTTGCGTTAAAATCTTTGTGATATGCAATTCCTCAGCGCCAACTGTATTTTCAAATCTTCAATATAATGCTATTTGGGATTGTGGCTGCTGATACTCATGTAATCATAAATCATTTCTGTATGCTCCTTGTTCCTCACCGGTAAGCACCTTAGCCGACTATCTCCTTGTCTGCCCTCACACAAGCCTCTGCTAATCTCACGCATTTAAAAAAATCCAGACTATCTCCACACTTGTGCTGCGTGTCAAATGAAGGGATTAGCCTCTCGCAGCTAATCTCTATTACCGCCAATGTATGCTAGCTTTGATGTTTTAGCATTTCACATTTCTGCTCATAGTAATCCAGCACACGCCGCGGTGCTCCCAAGCTGCGAAAACTCACTGCACACTCGTACTGGTTGGTTTGAATGGGGTTGCTATGGTAACAACCTAAAAAGGGGAGGGGGAAGTGGTGTGTTTCTGTTATTGCCGTTGTTGTTCCCAGTGGGATTGCTATGGCAGGCTATACGTGTGCAAAATAGAATGAATGCTACACATACTTGAGTGCTGTAAAGTCATGGCCCAGAAAAGAAGCCGCCGCTCAACTGTGCTAAATACATATTAGATAATGTCGCTGCTGGAAAGCACACTTCACACTGCAATTGAAATGCTATTTTGCCCGTGGGACATCCAAGCACTGGCATTTATACATACTAACATTTAAAGAACAGGATAGTATATATAGCCATATTTCATGCCAGCTCAACAAATAATAGAAATGTTAAATGAAATGCTGTGACTGAGATTCATATATTTTCCATAGGATAAAGCATAAACAAGATTCCCAGTAGATTGCATTGGCAAGAGTCCATTCAGTATAACATGGTCAAAAAAATTCTATAGCGCTGGTACTGATTCATGAACTATCAAGGACCACAACCAAAATACAATGGCAGTATCAACTTACTATGTGTAGAGAAGACGATCATGTTAGGCAAAGTGATATTCGAATACTGTTTGGGGGCTTCTGAAGAGGTGATTTGTTTTTATCCCCCTCATAAAAGATAGAAGGAATGAGATGTAGAAGAGAGGGGAGGGCGAGAGAGGCACGTGAACAAGAACATGGAGACGTAGGGAGCAGCTGAAATGACAGGAAGAGGCTTGCATGAGGTGTGACCCTTTCCCCAAAGACCTGTGTTTTTGTCCAGGTATTTATCATTTATCATTATACCTTAAAATATGTAGATCCTCATTTTACACTTTTCTCATTGTAAACAGCAATATTGACATAAATGGATTTATAGTAGAAACAGGTCCATTAACTTCCTGTTCAAAAAAGTAAGTACAGAAAAGTGGGTGGAGATAGGAGATAGGTGAAAACAGGGATTTTCTGAACTCTCAAACCTCAAATGCAGGACAATGCAAAGTTGTAATCTAATTGTATATCAATTAGATTACAACTTTGAGTAAACAGATGACGAGGGAATGGTTAAAACATCTTCAAAACATCTCCTGGTATGTTTTTGATAACATCTCCTGGTATGTGTTTGATAAGCAAACATTCTGGCGCAAGGAAACACAACAAATTTCTTCTAGTTGTTTTATTTTCTGAACACAAGGGCTACTGCAGGCCGTAATCCACGCCAAAATAACAGAAAAACAACAGCAGTCTCAACTCAGCAGAGCCAGGCTGTATCTGAATGTCCAGGCTAGCCTCTAACTAGATTGGACTAGATTTTTTAAATTTTGTCTGACATGTGGAAATTATTGCTCTTTTAAAACCTCAAGCTAAGGTAAACAGCTACCACTAGCAACTTTACACAGCAACAGTTTACTTACAAGTGTTTTATCATAATCAGCGATCAATAGTGCGATAAACCAGCGCTTCTATCTGCTTTCATTCAGTCGTGTTGTGTCCAGTTAAAGACCTGCCGCTGTCCACCGATGCCCACTACTTTTCAAGGTGCATTGTGGGAAATTTTGTGCACTACTTTTTCACTCATTGAACATTCACACCACTAAAATGGTCCACCAAACTGTGTCACAAACCAAAGCAGTTACATTAATAACAGCACATTAACAGTTACAAGAACAACAAAAGGTGTTAACCCGGAATTAACCACAAAATATCATTACAATACTATCAAGCTAAAAAGTCAGTTTAGCATGGGCTTTTACACGGATGCCCAATGAAGTGTGTTATTAAATATAAAATACAGCAATTAATAGTTCATATTATTGCCTATTTGTAACTTTACTCTGTCAACACCCAACTTCAGAAAATTCTAATTTAAAACATTTGTTCAACACAGCTTCCTCAAAACATAATTTGTTATGTAAATTGCTGTTGTGGCCAATTCATTAAAATGAAACAGTTGGCTGAATAGGGGGACAATACTTTACTTCTTCCTGCATGTGATGTTTGGCCGCATGTCGACCAAACTTAATAGAAAACCTAGAATTGGCTCAAACTGAGAAGCACCTCTAATGTGGAGAAGTGGGAGTGAAATTGAATGTTCTATGTGTGTAATGTGTTGATTCCAACTGGTGTAATGAAAGAACATGCTGGGTTTAATTACTACAGCAATTTCCATCCAGCAATTAAATCAAACACACTGCATTAGAGTTTTTCAGAGTGGGAGATTTTAGCCCGTGGTCACTTTTCACCAACCATGCAAAATGCTTTTATTGACTGTGCCTCCAAATTATCTATTTTTAGAGAAAGGGAATTTTGCTTCATACTCAAGCAAGAAATTATCAAAACTGAATGTTATGTTCCTGCTCAGTCGTGTTGTGGTTTTCATCTGGTGTATCACACAGCACCTAAAAAGTTGAATATTGGTTACATTGTTAAGGATTTTCCAAAACTAAAATATTTTCTTTCGCTCAATAGCTTAGGTTTCCACACACTCCAAACAGCAATACATTCTTTAGGGGTAAAAGCACAAACTGTATAAAGAAGTGGACTAAGTGAGTGTGACGTCACCCATAGCGTTTGGCTCCAGTCAATTGAAGCTTTTTGAGGCTAGCAGTTGTAGAGGCGAATTTGGAGCTAGTTTCATATTTGGAATTCTGACGCGAGTATCCTAGCAACCAATGAGCCAATCCTGAGCGAGGCCGTTGAAGGTAACGCCCCTTCCCGCCCACACCACTGATTTAGCAGGGAGCGGGCACTTAACAACACTGTCAATCAAACCTGTTGCTAACGCAGTGGGAGGGGAACTCAGGGAAAGAAGGCACCTGATTTGTCTGTTATTAATGTTCATATTTTGGGTTCTGGACACAATAGCGAAATAAAAATACCAGGATCATGCAGAGTGGGTTAATATGAACATTTTAAGATCAAAATGACAAGCCTGACAGCAGCAGGTATGGAGAGAGGAGCGACAGCTTGGGATTGAATGCGAAAAAATTACCATTACAATAGAAATCCACTGTTGTTGTTTTTTTTTTTGTTTGTTTGTTTGTTTGGTTTTTTTTGGGTTAATAGAAATCCACTGTTGTTGTTTTTTTTTTTGTTTGTTTGTTTGTTTGGTTTTTTTTAGGTTATTTTTTGTTTTGGTTTGGGGTTTTTTTTGTATTTTGTATGTTAAAATCTCAATTGATTTAGGCTAACTGACAATGCTGATGAAGTGTGAGCTCTCTATATATTTTTTATTGACCAAACAATAAGCACTCCAATAGCATAGGTTTCAACACGCCCCAAACAGTGATGCATTCTTTAGGAGTAAAAGCTAAATCGTTACTGAACCACAAAGCTCTCTCATAGTCAAATTGTAAATAATGAAAAAAAATTGAATTGTGCTTGTGATGGGATGTGAAAAAATGACCATTACAATAGAATTCTGCCATGTTTTTTTGTTTATTTGCTTTTGTTTTGTTTTTTTTGCTTGTAAAAATCTCATCTGATTTAGGCTAACTGACAATTCTGAAGAAGTGTGACAACACAATCCCGAGCACTATATTCTTATTGACCAAATAATAAGCACTATATCTGCCCTTTACAGCGCAGTAATAATAATTCACTTTACTTCAGGTTAATTGTGAATTAACCATAATCCAAACCAACTATGAAGACTGTAAACTAATAAAAATCATGTTTAATATTTAATTGGTAATAAATTGGAAACACAGCTGCTCTAAATCTAGTCCTCACTTTATTTCCATTATATTACAATGCTGTTATTATGCTATAAAGTGCAGCCACATTCATACAATTTCCAGCATTTACCTGACTTGTCTTTTCCTGTGCTTTGTTGTCTTTGTTGTTTCAGGAGAAATGCTCGTGAGATAGTGTGCGTGACCCCGGCTGGACTGGCCCCTGGCAGTGTGTCTGTTCTGGTGGACATAGACGACGCAGAACTCAGGAACCCAGAAGTCAAGTTCAACTACACCGAAGACCCCACTGTTCTCAAGATAGAGCCCGACTGGAGCATCGCCAGGTGTGTGTCCATTCACAGTCTCTTGCCTTACTTTTCAATTGTAGTAGTATTATTAGTATCTTTCTGTTCAAACATTTAGTTTGGATTACCTATTCATGAATGGACTTGTAATGTTACCAGGAAAAAAGGGGAAGTACCAGCCAGCAACTATTGACTGATTAATTATCATTATAGTACCTATAATATTAACAACTTAAAGTGACTGAACCTGATTTTTTGTCTGTAGTTGAGCAGAGTTAGTTTTATCCCCATTACAGATATATTGTATAAACAGCTCTTAAGGTAGTAATGAGACCGTCGTGCGCTGTCTGCATCTAATTATAAAGCATTTTGCTGTTAGCATGCTAGTTATTGTTGACATTGCCGTGACAACAAAACTCTGCTCTGGCCTCTGAAAGTTGTGAAATGTGCTTATAAACTCATCATGGTGAGTATTTGGCATGCTAGGAATGCATAAAATATGTGAGGAATAACTTTGGACCACTGCAAAATGTTTGAAAGGAACTAATTTTTCCACATTTTGAAGATGAAAATGTGATCCTGAGTAGCAATTTGTACAGATATACAACAAAATGGTCAAACACAAGCTGGAGTTCCAAAATACTTTTTTATACTTTGCCAAAGCGTGTTTGATTCAGCCTATTTTTCACCTTCATTTGAAATCCACACAGGTTTACAATGCATCGTTATGCTCATTGTTCTGCAAGAATGTGACAACAAATATAGTTCAACTTTGTTTGGTAAGAAACATCTGTGCCTAGAATTCTTTTCAAAGCAATCTCATTCAACCCAAAGGCGTAATATACTCCAAAACAAGAAGGTATTTTTTCAAAGAACAACTTGAATACAAAATATGAGAGGAATGTCAAACCATTTATATTGGCAAAAATGGAAGTCACATCCAATTACAGCCCTAATGTGAGCGCGAAAACATGTCAGCAGTTCATGGACAGCAGTTCTGACACGGACTTAGATTAAGTTAAATGGACGCCGCCCAGAAGATTTTTCATCTCTGTCATTTTGCACCGTGGAAATCGGCAAACTGGCGAATTTAAGTTTGTCAATTTATCCAGATCATTAATTGTTTGAACGAGGCTTGTGATTGAGGAGTCCGCCGATCAGCCGACAGCCAAGAAATTCATTTGGTAATGGAACGTAACTTTGCTAAGTGTTTCTGCGCCCCGTCCGCCCACAAGCTGTCAGGAGGTTTAAGGCAGTGGCGGCTAAATGAAGGAAGAGCTTCTACTAGTCAGCATCGGATATGACAGGAGCATCGCAGGGGAGTAGACCCAGCCAAAGAGTTGCACATTAAAGGGATTTACAGGCAGGGAGGCCAGCACAGGCTCCCTCTCTCTCTTTCACTCCTCTCTCTGTCTCTCTCTGTCTCTCTCTCTCACCTTCTCTCTCTGTCCTTTTCTCTCTCTGTCTCCCTTTCTCTTTGTCTTTTTCTCTCTCT
Source organism: Periophthalmodon schlosseri (assembly GCA_000787095.1). Taxonomy (NCBI): domain Eukaryota; kingdom Metazoa; phylum Chordata; class Actinopteri; order Gobiiformes; family Gobiidae; genus Periophthalmodon; species Periophthalmodon schlosseri. The sequence continues at coordinate 12,302 of KN479516.1, read as the reverse complement.
TTGTCTCTCTCTCTCTCTCTCGCCCTCTCTATCCGTTTCTCTCTCTCGCCCTCTCTCTGTCCTTTTCTCTCTCTGTGTCTCCCTTTCTCTTTGTCCTCTCTATCTGTCTCTCTTTCTTGCCCTCTTGCTCTGTCCGTTTCTCTCTTTGTTGCTCTCTCGCCCTCTCTTTTCTCTCTCTCTCTCTGTCTCCCTTTCTCTGTCCTTTTCTCTCCCTCCCTTTGTCACTCTCTCTCCCTTTCTCTGTCCTTTTCCCTCTCTTTTTGCCCCTCTCTCTCCCTCTCTTTGTTGCTCTCGCTCCCTCTCTGTCCTTTTGTCTCTTTCTCTCTCTCCCTCTCTCTGACCATTTTTGTCTCTCTCTTTACTCTGTCTGTTTCTCTCTTTCTCTCTCTTTGTCTTTCTCCCTCCCTTTCTCTCCTTTTCTTTCTTTCTCTCTCTGTCTCTCTCCGTTTCTCTGTCTGACTGTTTCTTTTTCTCCTTTCCCTTTTTTCTCTTCTGTGTGTGTGTGTGTGTCTCTCTCTCTCTTCCCCCTTCTCTCTCTCTCACACACACACACGCACACACACACATACCCACACTAGTAGTAGTAGTAGTCGATGTGATAGATGCCGGCTCCAGTTCTTCGTTCCATGGCTTTTTTGAACATTCTCCAAAGGTGGGTGGATGTCTCACAGGAGAGACTGAGGTTTTCAGCATGACTCTGGTAGTTGATGTTTTTCAGTGAAAGTTTGAACATTTGTTGGTTTAGTATAAAAAGTATAAAGTCTTGTAATGAGGTGGTGTGCATAAACTATAGAATAATATGCAATGTCTTTCCAAAATATTAAAATTTTCAAAATATTAACACTTACTTACACATACTTCCCCTATGAATGCTTAAGAGTCCCCAATTCACCTGGCACATACACGTCTTTGGATGGTGGGAGAAAGTTGGAGTACCTGAGAATACACAAGAACGATTCCACCCAGAGATATCTAACAATAATGGATTTAGACTCAAACTTTATCTCAAGCCAGAATAATATTGATTTGCTATGATGTGATTCTGTGATTGTTGGTGTTTGGAAATGTGCCCAAATTGTCAGCCACGCTTCTATTAATCTGCCCCAGGCTTTTGCGGTAGAATAATCTTTCTATTGTACAGAGACTGTGTGTGTCTAAAGGCTCTAATTAATCCTAATGCATCTTCATAATTAACTATTTGTTAGCCGTGTTTTTCAAATCAAGAAAAAAAGTTGTCATCCCAATAGGTGCTTTCCATTTTGGCTATAATTTTGATCTAATTTTAGTTAGTTAATTTTTTGTAGAGCCCAAAATCAAAACGGCAGTCACAAAATAGTGGATTTAACCAATAGAAAGTTACAAAATCAAACATTTAAACAGTCAATAAAAGACACGCATGTTAACCAACATTCACAGGTCAGATAAAAAGGGGAAAAGTCCTTTTATGCAAGTATCTAAAAGTAAACCAAAATATTTAAGTGCACCATAGTTTCTCCTTCCAGACACCTTTTTAAAGAAGGTGTATTATGCAATTTTTTTTTTAAATTATTTTTATTATTCATACCCTCCTTATGATTAACTGTAAGATTCTGTCCAATGCTCAGCCCACAAGTCTACATCATCCACGCTCCCACATGGCAATGCTCCATAAATATACAAAAGCATTTTGGTGAATATAGCATTTTCAAAACAATAAAGGGTAACATGGTGATCTAAATGATATGTGTTAGCATAACTTAATACCCCATAGAAGTAAAATCCCCCCTCTTTAAATATCTTTGGCACATACTTACCATTGTTTTGTTGCTCTCCTGATTTTACTTTCTACACCGTGGCGCTCCTGCCTGCTCCTGCCTGCTCCTGTCTGCTCCTGTCTGTTTCGTGCGGTGACTCATCAGTGGCTGGAGCAGGTACAGACCAGAGCTTGTTAGAGGCCAGCTTTCCTGATTTCTGCCCCGTTCCCTTCATTCTCTGTGGGACGGGCCGATGGGCAGCTGCGCCCCAATCACCTCCCCGCCCCCCCGCAGAGCCCACGTACGCCAGTGTGTGTGGGGCGAGAACCAGAAGGGGCACCGCCAAGAGAAACAAACAGCTGATTCCCCACAATGCATTGCGCCTGTGCTTCTGCTCTTCATCAACGGCCAGGGCTGATAGACACATAGGTGCAGTAGTCGGGGTAACTAGAGAGATGAACAGGTTTGGCGTGTGTGTCTCGGAAAACTTTCAATTTAGAAAGTTCTTGGTTCTCCAGCGAGTTGCAACTTTTGTGATATAATTAGTTATATCTGGAATGGAATTTTTTTGGAATTGTATGGTGCCAGGCTTTGCTTGCAATTAGAAAGACCCTTATCGGTAGCAAATTTAAAACTTTGGTTAAAAAAAAGTAGACAAGTGTAGTCAATATTTTATCATCAATGTAACCGGTCATTATCCCGGGGTGTTTCATATATAGTAGTGTTGCCACGATGCTAAAATTTCAAAATCGATTTCGATACTAAGGAATATACTCAATACTTAATACCGATTCTGATACCACAATGATAATAAAAAAACATCTTTCTTTAGACAATAGAATATGTTTTCAACATCAATACTTAATACCGATTCTGATACCACAATGATAATAAAAAAACATCTTTCTTTAGACAATAGAATATGATTTTCAACATTAAATCATAGTACTTTCTTTTATATTACCATGTGACCTTATATTGGTGTAATCCCTCAGTCGTCCAGGTAGGTTCCATAGTGGTCCATGAGCGTATACTAGTCTATGCGGTCTGATACTTGTTCTGATACAGCTCAAGATCATTCTAAAGCTATTCTAAAGGTTCATTTCTGTTCTGTGAATGTGACTTTTTTAGTATGGATTAATGTTGGATTTTTGATACTTTTGACAACCCGAATATATAGTAAGAAAGGTTACAGATGTTGTATTTAGAACAAGGTTCTTCAGTTGAAAATGAATACCTTGAAAACCATGCATTCTTACTGTGAGCTACCTGTTTAGTTTACTTTTCTCTGAATATTTATGCAATGCTATGGCTTAGAATAGATGTGTATTTGTTGGCAAAAAAATCAAACTATTTTAAAATATAATTTCTGTGACTCATTGTGAATTGTCCAGAGACACGCATGTCCAAGCATGATGATCACACCATCACAGAATAGGAGGAGGAGAGAAAAGTGGAAAGAAAAGTGTGATATGAGTGAGCAGGGATGGGGATATTCCATTCAGGACAGAGACAGCACTTCAAAAATAAATCACTGTCAAGAGCACTCATGTGGGACTGAGGGGAGGCCGGGAGAGGAGAGATGGAGGAAGTAGATTTTAGACAGAAATATTCAAAACGTTCTCCCAAACCTACTGGGGTAAATACAGCTGCTTGGTAAGAGGCTACAGGTAACTTTCTGCAGGTGGCACATTCCATGGAATATAGATAGTTAAAATTATTCATAACTACACTGAAACTAACACACCTATTAGTTTCAGTGTAGTTAGCTCCTCCCTTCAGATAGATGTAAGGCAGTGTCCACCAGCAATCTGACCAAAGTGAAGAAGCGGCTTGGATGAGCGGCGAATTGTCTTCACTCTAAAACTCTTGTCCAGTTGGAAGCATAAGCAAGAAGAGGCCCTCCTTTAGGACAAATAAGTGTCAGGTTTGTGGAGATGTAAATCTAATGTCCTATCTGTGAGGCAGGAGTGGACCTGCTAAACATTCACATCTATGTGAGTATGTAGAGATTTGCTTGTTGCCTTATAGTCTGTCCCCAAATGCCCTGCCCCCTGCAAATGTAGATGTTTTTGATAGGCTAAAACTACCCTAACATTATATAGATCTAATGAGTGGTGGATGAAGTACTCAATTTTGTTACTTAAGTAAAAGTACAGGTACAGAGGTAAAAAGTTACTTAAGTAAAAGTATCACATGAAAAAATCTACTTAAGTAAAAGTATTTAAGTACCTGTTTAAAAATGTACTTTCAGAGTAAAAAGTAAAAGTATTTCACACAAGTGCTGTTAATGTGTTAAAGTGTAATGAAGTGGTAAAATGTAGCAAAATGAATGAATGAATGAATTTGAAAACTTTAGTCAGGATGATAAAAATAACCCCTCAAATCATATGAAAAGTAATTTTTACTTTTCAGTCCAGTTCAAAAATGTAGTTGAGTAGAAAGTACAGATACCTGCTCCCAAATGTAGTGAAGTAAAAGTGTCCAATGTAAAATGTACTTAAGGAAAGTACAGATACCTACAAATTCTACTTAAGTACAGTACTTTACTACTTGTACTTGGTTACCTTCCACCTCTGGATCTAACACATCCAATAATTGAACAAAACATGTCCGCCTCTGCTAAAGCTTTCATTTACATTCAGTGGAGACGAGATAAACGTAAAGCTGTAGACACATTTTTTTATCACATCATCTTAACATTTCGAGAAAGTTTTGTTATTGGTTATGTAAGCGCATGTTGGTCCTTGAAATGCTAAGAACTGTGTTATGTAAAGAGCACACAGCATGATAAAATGAAAGGTGAAAGCCTGTTTAGTGAAAATGAAATCTATTTTCTTAACACCTGTGCACCTCCTCCTCACCAAATGTCCAGACAGAAAAGATATTAACACGCCCATGCACCATTGGGAGTATTTTTCTCATCCCAGCATAACAATAGGGCACCATGCTGATAGAACTTGCACCTAAGTCCGGCTATACTAAAGTTGAAAACACCAAAACTTGATAGCACAGAATTTCAGGCAACTGACCATGCAAAAAAAAAAAAAAAAGGAAACTAGGACTAGATATGTTGTATAAACAGGCTGTCAAAAATGTGATCGATTTTTGATCCAATATGGCCGACTTCCTGTTCATTATAGGGCAGTGCTTCAATTAATATTTGGCTTGTCTTGAGGAGCTCTGTCGCTGCTCTGAATTTTGTGAGCCTATGCCAAAATATGCCCGTCTCCTCTCCCATAGGGGTCCCCTTCTAGGTGCCGCTGTGGAGTCGTTGGGCATCGGACATAGTTACAATTCCCATTTTATACATTTTTTTGCCGGACCGGTTGATCCCATACCCAGTTTGGAGACTTTTCGTGAAAGTTATTGCCTGCGCTCTCTCTGTGTCAGCTGATTAACAAAGACTACTACCACATCTAACCAATGGTGGAAGAAATACTCAAATTTGTTACTTAAGTAAAAGTACAGATGCTGGAGCAAAAAAACACTTACGCAAAAGTAAAAGCATTAGATGAAAAAATCTACTTAAAGGTATCTACTTAATCTACTTAAAAGTATCAAAGTACCTGTTTAAAAATGTACTTAAAAAGTAAAAGTATTTCGCACAGATTTTGAGATCTAATGAAGCTTCAAATGTGATGCTGCTGAATTTTGGTCAACAGAAACAACTGAATCAATCCTTTTATTTTAGCTGTTTTTATTTGTATATTTTTGTTTGCTCAGATTATGAGCTGATGATGAGAAGATGATAAAAGTAAACCCCTCAGCCTTTTCAGCAGGTCTCAAACATTAATAAAAAATACTTTTACTTTTCAGTCCAGTTCACATTAAAAAGTAAAGATACCTAAATGTTTTACTTAAGTGCAGTACTTACAGTACAGTAATATTTTTTACTTTGTTACATTCCACCACTGCATCTAAACATGTTCACGTTTCTTTTTTGTATCGGCCACTTTTCAATTTCCAAAGTTACAGGTACAACCAATTGACAATGAAAGTAAAACTCAAATAAAAAATAAATAAAATATATTCAAGATTACATTAACTGAAAAGTCATTGCCAGCTGGAATAGTGATAGACAATGACAAGCCTTACCGGAGAGGTCAGACAGATATAAAATGAGAATAGTAAAATGTAGGCTGTATCCAGGAGGTCAGATAAGGATTAGGATGACACTGTAAATCAAATAGAAGTGAAGGAGAGAGCTGCTTCTTTTACAAGAGACTGGAGACCGTCGCAATATCCTCCGCTATACAAGAGTTTTATTTCACTATAAGTCCTGAGCGTTAAACAGAACAGGTGTGAGATGGGGATGGGAAGAGGTTCGGTAAAGTAGTACAAAAATGTTTAAAAATATCAGATTTGTGTAATGAAATGTCCCTAATACACGACCTGGATGTAAAGCTGTCAACTATATATACTTAAACTTAAAGATGTTGTATCTGATTTTTACTATCTTAAAACACGTGGAAAACAGAACTAGTTCATTTTAAACTGTTTGCAATGATCCAAAGTTATTCCTCGTTTTGTAAATGCATTGAATTCTAGCGTTTTAATTATTCACCGCAATGAGTATATAAGCACATTTCATGACTTTGAGAGACCAGAGTGGAGTTTTGCCGTCACGGTAAAGCTAACAACAACTAGCATGCTAACAGTGCACTTTCTGGTTCAAGAATGGTAAAACACTTTATTATTAGGTGCAGACAGCACACATCCGCCTTAGTTTGGCCCTAAGAGTTGCTTTTACAATATATCTGCACTGGGGCAAAACAAAATTTGCTCAACTATGTGGCTGGCTGGTTGGGACAAGAAGAGCATCAAGCATGAACATCTGTCAATCTGTCAAATCATCTTGCAACAGTTTTTTTCAACAGTGATTTCATTGAATATATATATATTTTTTTTAAAGTACTTTCTTTTCTTTTTTTTAAAGTACTTTCTGTATGCATACTATGGAGGATTGATGTTGGATTTTCTGATATGGTTTGACATGGTAACAGAACTATCATGTGAAAATGAATGTACTTGTTTTACAGTGGTGGTACTCTGCTGACTGTGAGTGGAACTAATCTGGCAACCATCAGGGAACCAAAAATCAGGGCCAAGTATGGACAGGCCGAATCATTCCACGTGAGTATACTTCAAACAGCCCATCTCATAAATTAGCTTTCACAGAATGTAAAAACATGCCAGCTCCTTTTTTTTAGCTTTTAACTGTAGTATAATATTGTATCCTCATGCACACGTTTCAGTAATCCATATTTTTAGTAATTCCGCCTCTCCAGAGCTCAAAATACTTGCACCCTCAGGAATACGTAAACAGTTAAAGGTAAAAGGTAGCTGTTAACCTGAAAACTACCGCTTCATGACATCACAAGGTGGAACAGAGCATTTTGAGCTTTGGAGATGTAGACAGAGTAATAATAAAGGATTACTCAAACGTGTGAAGGAAACAAAACACAACTCCGGGTATGTTTTTGATGAGATAACAACAACAACACGGCTTAAATCTCACAAGAGTCAGTTTTGCATAATATAGGATCTTTAAACTTCATTCAAACTACTTTACCTACCTTTTAATGCACTTGCAACTGCAGTTCTAGTGCCCTCTGCTAGCATTTCATATAGCCCAGGTTTTATTCCAACAAAGGCTTTGAGGTATTTCCAAGACACTTATCATATTTTTAAATTAATCTATAGTGGTTTTCAGATTCTAGAATGAGATGATACCGTAATCTCAGATGGGGGACAGGAGCCAGTGTTTCATATTGATAACATTGTACTTTGCCATGAAATATCCAAAAGGTAAATACATAAAGCAAGTTGAATCTGATGATTTCTAATAGTAACTAGACCCACGAACTCACTGTATTACAACAAAATCTTTTCATTTCAGCCCCCATGTGTATTAAATAGAAGGTGATGTCATCTGAAGCCCTGGACTAGGAAACACAGAAGCTAACACATACAAAGGCATATAGTAAATAACCTTTTACAAAACCATGAACTATCCCTTTAAGAATGTTCCGAATTGTGCGTGGAGCAGAGGAGGTGGCAGACAGGCAGTAACACTACCTGGGGCCAGAGCTGTTGAAATGTCAACGCTGTGCACAAGTGTCTCCAATAAAGAGTGTCAGCAGCACTAAGACGAGATGTGAGGGCTTTTATTAGCTACACTGTTTACACACCTCTCCTCTGTCTCCTACCACGCTCGCACTGGAGCTTAGGAACGCAGTGTGGAGCAGGACTAAGCCGCTACAACTACCTATGTTCTGTTACTGACGCATTTGATTGTCTGCTTGTGCTGACAGACTTATGGTTCTTACTTCAAATAGCATGATAATATACTACTCATAAATGAAGAAATAGTAAAGCTGAAGATACATCTATTGAAGATATTTTTTATTTGTTTTGTGACATCAACCTGTCCAGGGACTGCAGGTGGAAACCATTAAGTATAGTATAATAAAGTATAATACAATCTGGAAGGTGAACCCAAGATGGCGTCGTATTGTTTTTAATGGCCTGTGCTCATTGGCACATGAGCCCAAAAATAATTTTCTCCTCCGCATTATTTCCTCAATACTGGTTAGCACCTCCCACCACGTGACGTCAAAATCAGAGCGATTGCTGCTAGAGCGGAGCTAGCGCGGGCTCAGAGTGGGGCTATGTGAAATTTTACAAAGCTAACTTTTTGGTGCTTTGAGAATTTAAAATTTTTAAATGTTCATGTTATAAATAAAGAGAGGAATCCCTAGAAAATCCGACCTGTGAAAGCTGTGGATGCCCTGTCAGCTGAATATGGGCAGTTTGAATTCCCAAAAAGTGCATTGTGCTCTATGGGAGAATTCTTTCTGGGCCCAAGCTCCTGGGAGCTGCAGTACCTATGCAGCTGCCACTAGTCGATCTCGCCCCAGGACAGAGGGGGAATGTCTTATTCAGTTCTTATTATAGATCCATGGTGGAAACTAGCACTTTTGCTAAAACCTAGCACATGACATATTTTATAATGTATATTAAAAACTGATCAAATAAATAAATTCAAGTCCAGTCATAGTGACAAGCTGATTTTGAAAAAAACTCACATATGATTATATTTGACAAGGTAAGAATTAAAATTTTATTCCAAGTCATGTAGGTTTAAAGATAATCGATAATAACTGAATGTGTTTTTTCAAACAAATATTGCAATGTCGATTAGACTTGTGATTTATGTTTAAAAAGAAGCATTCTATTCAGAGTGCTCTTTGTAAACAACTCTTGAGAGAAGACTGAAATATGAACTGATAAATTAATACAAGAATGTCAGTAGAGTTCAAAACAAAAGATATAAAATTCTCCTGTATAAAGACAGGGAATTTTGTTCACATTCTATTATATTTAAATAATTGCAGCCTTTATAAGATAATTGTGCCAACTCAAATTGTGATTCTGATTCAGCTGTGGTATATTGTGCTTCCCCAAAAGACAATATAAATCTGTCTGCTTCCTCTGAGACTACATGACAGAATACATGACAGAGGTTGACCAAAGAAGTGGGGAAATCAGATGGCATATGAGCATACAGCTACATAATTGGTTGAGCTTTCAACCATCAAAATAAACAAGTGTATAAGATTGGGCACCTAGGAAGACTCTATATTGTATCTTTGTTTTAAAATTAAAAGTTATACTGATTTTGGAAAGATGTGTGCTTTTTCTATGTTAGCTTAACATCTGGGTAATTAAGCGGCTTGAGTTTCAGGCCTTTTTGCAACTTTTTCACATTAAATTATGAAAATATCCAATCCATTTTTACTTACTTTGCTTTCAAAAGTGCAGCCATGTAAATACCATGTGTTTTCCAACCAATTTAAAATAATTTAACAATATAATACTAATACTAACTATATTATACCTATCAACTTTTGTGACATTGCGTATCTCCCATTCATTTTCAGAACTGCACAGTCTACAACAACTCGGTCATGGTGTGCCTGGCTCCCTCCGTGGCTGATTCCGAGTTAGGATTTGCCGAGACGGGAACGGGTCCGGATGAGATTGGATTCTACATGGACAACGTGAACGCCCTGGTGGTGGTCAACGAGACTTTCAGCTACTACCCAGATC
>KN479513.1:10158-21901 GCA_000787095.1 Periophthalmodon schlosseri | reverse complement strand
TATGTATATGTATATATATATATATACTTCATTCCACACTCTATCTTTCTATCTAGTATCGTGGAGCATTTGTCTCAGTGTTATATGGCTCTACCACTCATATCGTTAAATACCCTCAGGCTAGATTTTTACATATTGTTCTTCTGAATCTTCTTTTCATTATAAAGAAAATGTGACTATTGCAGCAGTCATGAGGTTTGGTTGTTTTTAAAGTCCACAGGCACACTCTGTTGTTTAGCCCGTTTAAACGTGTGGGCGGCATTATGTCCTCTGCAAAATTTTGATGTGAATACAGAGGTCAGCTACAGGTCAACAGCTGAATTTAAGTCTGAAAATGTGTTGTGAAAAGGCCTTTGGATGTAATAATACAAAAGAAGAACAGAGAGAAAATCTGAATGCGGCAAGGATCTGAAATTGAGTCTGTTTATGAGCTTGTGGATTGTGACATCAATTTTAAAATCTAGACAAAGACTATCCTAAATACAACATCATATTTGATTCATTTAAAGGGCCATATTACGCTATTTTCTGATCTATGTTATAATGTTGTTTCCTCATCAAAAACATACCTGGAGTTGTGTTTTGTTTCATTCACACATGTTTAACACACAAATGCTGCATATATTTGTTTTTCTCTCAAAAAGAAAACACTAATGCTGCATATATTTGTTTCTTCTCTCAAACAGAAAACACTCTGTTCCACCTTGTGGTAATACAGGAACTGCTCCACTGTGATTTTAAACTCCATACACCTTCACTAGAATCATTTGGATAAATTCAGCTCTGGAAATTCTCTACTGAAGAAAAGGTAAAAAGTAGCTGTTAACATGAAAACTACTGCTTCATGACATCACAAGGTGGAACAGCATTTTGAGCTTTTTTTTCAGACCTGGAAAAATAATTGAACACCCGCCTTCATTATCCAATTATTATTGAAGTAATTACTCCCCTATGTTTTTTTGAGACAGCTTTTCAGAAGTGCATTGTAAGCCTTAATATAATGAGGATAACAACCATATGTGTTAGCTGTACATATGAGGTAATTATTGTTCATTTTGTGTCCTAGTTTGCTTATAAAAGGGTCCGTACAAAGACTTAATCCAAATTAGTCAGATAGTGTCCCTGATCCACAGAATTATTTTTTAAAGCAAGATTAATTTAATTATACTAAAAATAAATATGGCACAGCGCTTTCTTTATGCCAGCCATCAGAAGATAAGAGTAAACCTTTATTTATTCCACATTGGAGAAATTTCAATGTTGAAACAGAATAGATGGAATAGTAAGTATCCGAAAATGCTGGGAGTTCAATAATAGGCCTTTAACCAGAATATGAAAACATACTTTGAATAAAACCTGGGATTGGGTGAACAATAAGAAGAATCATACAAAGTTCTAAGTAGAGAAGAAAAATGCCTTTTAAATCAGCAAAAATAATCATAAAATAAATTGCCATTCTATGTACTATTGGTGGTTTTCAGATTCTAAGTGATTATGCCATGGGGAGGCAAGAGCCAATTTCCCTATTGATTAAATTACATTCTCATAAGAAATATCCCCAAGGTAAATTCACATATATTGAACCTCATCATTTCTATTAGTGACTGAACCACAGACTGTATAAAGTGGACTAAGTGAGTGTGATGTCACCCATAGCGTTCGGCTCCAGTCAAATGAAGCTCATCGAGGCTAGAGCAGTTATAGGGGCGGATTTGGAGCCGACTTCCATATTTGGAATTCCAACCTTGAGTATCATAGCAACCAAAGAGCCGATCCTGAGCAAGGCCTCCTTCCCGCACCGCTGGTTTGTCAGGGACCGGACGCTTAGCAATGCTGTCAATCAAACCTGTCGCTAACGCTAGCGGGAGCGACCCCACGGAAAGAAGACATCTGATTTGTCTATTATTAACGTTCATATCTTGATTTATGGACATAATAGTGAAATAAAAACACCAGGATGATGTAGAGCAGGTTAATACGGACATTTTAAGACCAAAATGACGAGTCTGACAGCAGTAGTTATAAAGAAAGGAGCAACAGTTTTCAATGGACCCGGAAGCGCTCCCATATGCACTTCCTATTTGGAACGTGGCAGCTGGCAGGTTAGCTATGTCCATTTATATGTATAGTCTATTAACTAGACTCAAGAACTCGCTCCCGCAAAAATGTGCATTTGAACAGTTTTCATTATAGTTGTCCCTGTCTGTATGAAATATTATTGGCCTATAGAATGTCGTGAGGTCACCCGAAACCCAGCAATGCTTTTTTTTTTGTTTTGTTTTGTTGTTGTTTTGTTTTTTGAAGTTTAAGAGGAGTATCAGTACTTTTTTAATACCGTTGGAACCCTGATATCACAGCTCTAAAAACACAGCGCAGCCTTTGCCAGCCTGTGCCACTTTCATTTCGCTCTCAGTCTGTCCCTGCGACCTTCCCTCCCTCTTTGTCCCTGTTCCCTGCCCGCGCACACGGAGCTGTTTGTTTGGTGCCAGTCCCCAGAGACATGGACCTGCGCGGGACACATGATTAGAAGTGGCACGGCCTCTCTGCCACGGGCACACTGCCTCCAGCGTTCGCCTCATACCTGCCTCCGCGGAGCAGCAGGGCAGAGAGGCTTAACATTTTCACATAAAAATCCCTGCGGCACTCATCTGAATAATCGGCCGCTCTGCCACTTTTCTGCGTCTTTATCATTTAAATAAACGCGGTGCCAAGAGCTGTCGCAGGTCTGTGCAGGTGACTTAATGTTTCTAAAAGGTGTTGACCTTATTTTGGGCTGTTTTCAGGGTGTATTAGAAAGGCTGGCAACTCTGACTCTAGGGTTTGGAACTTGGTGACAGGAGTGAATTCAACTTATTATTTTGGCAGAGTGAGCAAAATGCTTATTGGAAGTATGGGGACCACAAAATATTTCTTCTTTTGCATGACTCTAAATAAATAGATTAACACAGTACATGCAGTAGTGTGTGGGACTGGATTTATCAAATTTCTTTTCATAAACTTAAACTGGGAAGATTAATCAAACTGACCTCAAAATCACCAAAACTTTAAAGCAGGCCTATTATGCTATTATCGAATTTTCAGAGCTTTTAACCATGTTTTAATAGTTTCCCCTTCTCATTTACCCTCTTGAAGTTGTTTTTGGAGTGATTCGTGCATGTTTGAGCAATCTTTAATCTCTTATTTTCAAGACGCCATATTGCAGATCAATCCCCATTTTCACCGCCACCGACAAACACCCTCCGCTCTCTACTAACTTTGTTTTTCAATTTTATTTCCTTAATCGATGATACGCTTAGGATTCGGCAGTGCACGTAGTCATTTTGGTACAAAAATCTGCTACTCGCTAGTGTGATGTGCAGCTATCCATAGGAGGAGCCGACAGCTACACGGGTCTTTGTTGTGATGACGTTTACGGCGTCGTCAGCTCCCATTGGGCACCGCAGTTTTCTAATGGGGAAGTCAGCGGACTTGTTTCTTTTATTAAGTCATTTTAGATTAATATTGTGATTGAAAATGTGCAAATCATTACATAATCATCCACGGGTGTCAGAGATTATAACTGTGTAGCAGACACAAGCACAATAGCTCTTCTTTAATACTGATTACTGATTTGAGTACTGGTTTAATCCTGATCATTTGGGCAGCTAATGCATGTTTCCTTGGGAGTTTACATTTTTTTACAGAACTAAAATGGCGGCAGGTGGCATTACGTCTGCCACAAAACTGTTGTAGTATGCTGTATGTAGTAAAACGACAAATTGCAGTATACTAAGTGGGTTTATTCTTTTATATGTGAGCTTGAGAATGGCAAAGGTGTAGTGTATCAAGCCTCCAGCTCTGTTTTAATGCTTGGCCCAAGGGCACTTCAGCAGCTGAGATCACAAGCAAGATTTCTGGCCCCTCATGTGTAATTCCTATAGCATTTTTTTGTGAGGACTTTGTGGCGTAGTTGACACAACAGCAACTAGAACTAGGCCTGTCATGATAACAGATTTTGAAGCACACTGGCAGAATGAAGCAATACTTACCTTAGCTTTTCAACCCTCTGCAGCTCAAATCTTCTTGGATTACAACACAAAAAACCCCCAAAATCTCCCCATTATTGCAAAGAAACTATACGCATGATAAATATTGAGCCCCAAAATATACTGATCCGGCTATAAAGATATTGAACAATAAGTCAATTAAGTTATTATCGTATTATCACGTCTAACTAGAACCAATTTGGCAGTTGGCGGCGTTTTTGTCACACATTTAGCAAAAGACCGATTTATTACTATGCACAATTATTTATACCATTCAGAGCATTTCATAATTTACCTTGAATCATCTGTAGCATTACATTTGGTACAGTGAAACTCAAACACAGAAGGTTGTGAAGGTGTGGAGTGATATTCTCTGTTTGTCTTTGTCCTTTTAAATGTTTTAGTAGCCCTCACCTGTACCTACTATATTCTCTTTGATGTCTATGCCAGAGTTCAAATACAATTTATCTGCAGTTTTTCTTACGTACTGCACATTTGAAAGCTTCACCAGATATAGTACAGTCACACACACATTCACAGCACTATTTTTAATCCTACTTCTGTTAAGATGCTGAAGCTGGAACGTGCAGCAACACCCAAATTAGCAATATGTTTACGTTTGTTTACGACTATTGGTATGTACTATTTATGACATGCTAAATGGTCACATTTTTATACAGCGCTTTTCCATCTTCAAGGCACTCAAAGCGCTTTACATCAAGAAACCCATTCACACACTCATTCATACACCAGTGTACGCAGACTCTGGAGGAGGTGGGTTAAGGACACAACGACCGTATTCATCTGTGGGAGCTGGAATCACACCGCCAACCTGTGGGTCAGTGGATCTGACCGCTCGACTAATGATGTTTCTTTTTTTTGTGTGTGTGTCGAGAGCGGGATTTGAACTGCCAACCTTCGGATCAGAGGATGAACACTCATATTACAACTATTACAACTACAACTGGCATTAGTAACACCGGTTGTATCTTTTTCAATGTAAAGTAGCCTACCGCATTTATATATGTATGTATTTATTTAGGACTCTTCCCCATTTGCTTTACATTGTTAATCACTATGGCAACAGTCCTCATTTCTCATCATTCTTAAAGCCATGAATTTCTGCGTATTGCTTGACAAAAAATGACTACAAACGCATACCCACATATTACAAATTGCATAGTCTCCTAAACGTGATAACAGCTATTGAACCAAGCTGGATTAATGACTTCCTCATAAGAAGCGTTTCCTGAGGGGGACCCTGACATGGGAAGCAGGTCAGGCGTACATTTGCAAATTTGGCTCCAATTAATTCTGAGTGCAACCCTGGCTCTATCGACCTTATAAAACGCAACATAAAACGATACATGTGATACTGATCCTGCGAGTATCACTGAGACTGTGTTTGCCTGCCACATCACACCAATCAAACTAAAGAGGCAGCCAGATCACACTATTCACAAACTGCTGCGGTCAAAGTTAAAGGTGTACTATGTAACTTTTCTGGTGGAGGATTCACTACTTGCTCCATGGTGATGTTATTGCTGTGCCCGGAATGTTTCATAGTATGACATTAAACCTATCTATATCCACAGACACAGAGATCAGATCTGTGGAGAGGCGACCCAACTCACTGTAAGAATGAATGTTTTCCTTAGTGTTTTTGAGCCTGCACTGTAGTTGGTGTCAGGTTTCAATATTAATTCCATAATTCAATCCAGTATATCTGAGTATATTGAAATCATATATGAACGAGAGCAAGAAAAGCTCCCGCTGACATCTACATATTGATGAAGTCATGTCCCAGTGGTGTCAGCACTATAGCAGTTCATTTAAATCCTTGTGACGATCAAATTATCATAAAATGTCAGCCATTCCCACAGGCTCATGTGACAAAGACTTTTTCCACCTGGGCCTATAAATACCAATATAGAATCAGGTTGCCTCAAGACATCATCTCAGTGTTTCTCTAAGTATATTTTCTCTTAGGCATTAGAGTGTTAGACATATAGTGAATTCAGAAGAAAATTGTTTGGCATTTGTATATATATAAATGGGCATAGCTAAGCCGCTAGCCACTGCGTTCCAAATAGGAACTCCATCGACTCTGGCTCCAGTTCACTTTCTATTGAAAAACTGTCACCTGCTCTACATGATCCTGGTATTTTTATTTCGCTATTTTGTCCCTAAAACAAAATATGAACATTAACAATAGACAAATCAGGTCCCTTCTTTCCCCGAGGTGACTCCCACTAGCGTTAGCAACAGGTTTGATTGACGCCTTGCTAAATCAGTGGTGTGGACGGGAAGGGATGTTACCTTCAACAACCTCGCTCCAAATTGGCTGTTTGGTTGCTATGATACTAGTGGTGGGAATTCCAAATATGGAAGTCGGCTCTAATTTCACCCCTATAACTGCTCTGGCCTCGATGAGCTTCATTTGACTGGAGCTGAGCGCTATGGCTGATGTTGCACTCACTTAGTCCACTTCTTTATACAGTCTGTGATTTGAATATGTTGTTGATGTTTGCAACATGTAAAGTTAGTCTAAAGTTACAAAATTGGGTTTGAATTACAATACAGATTTGGATAGAACAAAAGTTATTGCTCAAATCCACCATCTTTGTTGCAAGAAGACAAAACTTTCAGATCTGACAGCAAATCCCTGATATCTCTATACCATAACGGTGTACGATTAGATTCATGCACATTAAAACAGTTAGCTTGCCAATGTATATTTTCATAATTATCTGAAATCAGTGCTACAGTATTTCCTCCAATTTCCTTTGGTAAGATACCGATCATGTCATTGCGTTAACCGTAACAATGGGGTTTGCACCATCTGTTCCACGCTCATATCCAATACACCGTACATATGTAATCTTTATACATGGGTCTAAAGGGCAGCCCAGGAGGAGCACACCGCGCAGAAGATTACTCACAGCTAGCATTTGCGAGACATTTACAGTTCAGATCCAATTTTAAGAGGCCCCATTCCTCACAATCTGCTCAGAGAATGCCAAACATGGTTGATATTTGGAGCCATCACAGGTCCTGCACCGTGCCGACATCAAACCGCAGACGAATAGTTTCCCTTAGGTCAACAAGATAGGACTAATGGCCCTTTCAGACGTACTTCTCGTAATTATAATGCAATAACACAAGTTCGGTTCCAGTACCAACGCAGATAGAACCTAAAGGGCCCATATTACGCTATTTTCTGATCATGTCGTTTCCTCATCAAAAACATACCTGGAGTTGTGTTTTGTTTCGTTCACACATGTTTAACACACAAACCTTGCATATTTAGGCTGACTTCTTCTCTCAAACAGAAAACACTCTGTTCCACCTTGTGATGTCATGTGGTAATACAGGAAGGGCTCCATTGTGTTTTTAAACTCCATACACTTTCACTAGAATCACTTGGATGATTTCAACCCTGGAATTGCCAATCTCTCCTGAACTAAAGGGAAAAAGTACGAAATTTGAAAACTACGGCTTCATGACATCACAAGGTGGAGCAGAACATTTTGGTCTTAGGGGATGTAGACCAACTAATAATAAACTGTTATTCAAACGTGTGAATGAAACAAAACACAACTCCAGGTATGTTTTTGAGGAGGTAACAACATTCTAACATGGCTTAAAACTCACAACTTTGTGTAATATAGGACCTTTAAAGATGCAGTATGTACATTTTCTGGTGAGGAGTCCGCCAACTTGCTTGTCTCCATGGAAAGATTATTGATTATTGTATGAAATATTATTGGCCTATAGATTATTGTATTGATTTGCATAGAGTGTTCCAACGTATGGCATTAAACTTGTCTATTTTGTATTCATTAAATTTCAGGTGTCTAGTGGTTCAAACTGCTTGTCTCAAGTGAAATAAATACGTGTAATGCCATATTGTGGAGCATCTCAGGCAAAGTAAGAGCATCTCAATGGAGACAAACAAGTGTAAGGAGAACACATTAACTATTAAACTATCAAGCCATCAGACATACAGGCAGTGGTGGAAGGTAACAAAGTACAATAGTGAAATACTGTACTGTAAGTAGAATTTTAGGTATCTACAAAGTACAATAGTGAAATACTGTACTGTAAGTAGAATTTTTAGGTATCTGTACTTTACCTAAGTACATTTTCCAGTGTATACTTTTTACTTTTACTTCACTACATTTGAGAGCAAGTATCTGTACTTTCTACTCAACCACATTTTGAACTGGACTGAAAAGTAAAGAAGTACTTTTCATATGATTTGAGGGGTTATTTTTACCATGAACATGGGAAAATAACCCTTCAAATCATATGAAAAGTAAAGAAGTACTTTTCGTATGATTTGAGGGGTTATTTTTACCATGTTCATGGTAACACCCTGACTAAAGTTTTCAAGTTCGAGTTTCTGCTTTGAGCAAACAAAAATAAATACAAAATTCATAAGAAAAATGAAGAAATGGATTTGTATTGCTACTGTTGACCAAATTATGTATATTTTTTAATCATTTGTGTGAAATACTTTTACTTTTTACTCTTAAAGTACCTTTTTACTTAAGTAGATGTTTTCATGTGATACTTTTACTTTAACTTGAGTAACTTTTTACCTCTGTATCTGTCCTTGACAAAACTGAGTACTTCATCTGACACTGCATACAGTATACACACAGTTCTCCAAAACCTGTGCTTATTTCTACTGCCTAAAATATAATTACACGCAATAATACGCTATTTTTTTCTCTTTTAAACAATGCCTAAAGGAAAGTTAAATGTAAATTATGCTTTTAGATTTTTCAATAGATATTTTTGTATTGGCGTGTCATATAGTGCAGTGCAAAATCTACTTTCCCGTTACAATGTCTAGAATTTGAAAACTTGCCAATCTGTTCCCTTTGTTATAAAGTGGAAGCACCAGGAGACAGATGTGAGCAGAACACAGCACTTCTGAATGAGCACACATTCTAACCTTAGGCTGAAGCGTGTATACCTCACATGAACTCTCTTGTGAAATAATGCGGCAGTCGTCCTCTCACTGAATAATACAAGAAAACACAACTTGGTCCAACAATGGAGAGGTCTATGCCTTTCATCTTCACAATAAAACCAGTCAATTTGAGTCCAAAAGGATGAACTTTAAAGTGCACAGTTGTGGGTGAGTTCTGACATTATGTTAGTGATATTTTATTTCTGTTGGAGAAAAGGTTAGATGCGGTGCTGTGTTCGCTGACACTCCGGTAGACTCCATAATATGCTGCTTTAGACTCAGTGGGTTTCGGAATGATGAAAAATTAGGACTGTTGCCATAGCGATTAACAACAAGATATCATATGTGTGAATGGGGAAAAAGTCCTCAAAATGTTGCGTGTTAACAGAAAACTAAAACCCATGAATAGAACATAAACGCGTTTTTGTTGGACTTGAATTTTTAAATGAATCTAATTAACTGCAGGGTCTACATCTGTATGTTATGTAATTGGTTTGTGCGTTAGCCACGGTTATTTAAAGTCATTTATTATCCATTGTAATGAATGCAGATGCCTGTAAACTTTGTCTGTGTATGTCTGTGTTTAAAAAAAGACTATTTTCACTGGGTGTTTTAATCCATCCGTCCGCGGTCGTAGCTGCAGCAGTCTAAGCAGGGACTCCCAGACTTCCCCCTCCCCAAACAAGCTCCTCCGGTGGGACCCTAAGGCGTTTCCAGGCCAGCTGAGAGACATAGTGTGTTAGTCAAGACTGTACTCCAAGACTCACTAATGCCCTTTGTAGAATACATTTATGTTATATTACATTCATGTTGCCTAACCCTAACCTTAAAATGATCTTTTACTGTATGGTGTTTTTTTGTTTTCTTTTTTTTTTGTTTTTTTCAGTGGATTGTGTAAAATAACTGGCTGAATGTTTAGTGTTTCTACCTGCCTTAGGACAACAGATGAAATTTATCTATCGCTCCAGCTGCAGCATTTGTATGTTGAAGCTGCTTGTTGGCACATTGATTATAGGCACTGTCCAAAATAAATAAATACATAAATAAATGAATACATAAATAAATATGTGAATAAATAAATAAATAAAAATAGTGAAAATAATAATAAATAAAAATAAAAAAATAAAATATAAAATCCTGCCATGCACTTTTGACCTTACCACTCGCTTTTTTGCCTTTTTCACTCCACTCTGCACCATTTGGCACGATACACTATAACACTATGTTGTACACCGCTAAGTGCTCTATGTGGCTGTTGCGTGTCACAGATTGGCGAGTGGCCGCCCTCACACTTTTCATGTCTGCTAGACGTCAATGTATCGAGTTTGCCGGCCCCAATAGTGGAGTAAATGCTCCATTAAACTAACTGTTTGAGAAGTAGTGAGGTGCTCTCGGAGGACTGGGGCCACAGCAATTAAAAGTGCATATGCTGACACGCTGGTACATCCAGCCTGCCGACATGTGAGGGAGGGAGTCAGTGAGCTCTGGCCTTTAGCCGTGTTGGAAGTGATTTTAAAACCGTAGCTGCAGTAAGATGCATTAACACATGCATCACGGCATTGATCCAGCCTGTTAACCCGTTCACACTATTCCTACAACTACTCCATGCTAAGCCGGTGAGTTGGGAAGCGTAAATACTGCATCATGAGTGCACTTCACTGGCAGAGCTGCTGAATGGAAATTTGGAGTGCCCGACGTTGAGTTCAATTTCAAAGTCATGGAAGCTTGGTCAAAACTGCAGAGTGGCTCCAAGCGACAGGGAAAATTGGCATTTAAAACAGAGATGTCCCCAATGTGTATTTCTGATTACATGCATGAGAAAACACAGTGTCTAACCTTGTCACTCTGGCAATCCAAATAAGGAGCGCCAAGCTAGCATCATGTCTCCAGAGTGTCATCATATTAAAAGTTCAATTGATAGAGAAGAGGGACTCTACTTTGCTAGGGACTATAACCTTCACACCACATTTGATATAGGCTATGTGCTTACCTGGGCACAAAGTTAATGGCGGAATATACAGTATACTGTTAGGTCACTCGTTTTTAAACTTTATCCACAGGTTCTAGAGTGTTAAAAAAATTTGGAGCGTTGCCATAGTAATAAGCTATTCAGTTAAAAATCTTATATCTTTTGAAGAGCCACGAATTCTCAGAAAATCATTCAAAGCAGGAAGAAGTCATGTGAAAGTACTGGTCTGAGGAGCTAGAATTTGTACTGCCCCAAGGGGAGGAGAGGTATTATAGTACTATCCCAGGGCAGGAGTTTATGCTGAAATCAATCATTGCCCCGATGACTCCCTTTGAAACCCATTCCACCATATCTACAAAACCTTATTTTCATATCATTGTTATAGGAAACAGTTTTTGGCAAGTGGCAGATAGAATCTACTTTAGCATTGGAAAAGCACCTGAGGATGGGATGGAATACAGCAATCCTCAAGTGACTAACACTCTTAAAGGTGTAATAGAAGTGGTACCAGTAGTAGCACTATTAGTACAAAAAGTCTCTAAAGTAACATGTGCCGCATTCGAGAAAGAATACACAAAACTGTAGTACTATATTTTAGCAGTAACATGAGTAGTGGTATGGTAGTAATAGGCTAGTTGTTGTTCATTTGTATGTATCTTGATAGAAACCAGGTCTGCCAGAGAAACAATACTAGTACTACAACTACTACTACCATTACTATTACTACTACTACTACCACTACTACTACTGCTGCTGCTGCTGCTGCTG
>KN479507.1:19253-71974 GCA_000787095.1 Periophthalmodon schlosseri | reverse complement strand
CACCGTGTTGGTGACCCCTGATATAAAGCAACTTATCTATTAGTGTTTTACATATTGACAGAAATTATTTCCTTGTCTCTTTTTCACATTTGTATTTTTATTTCAATTTAGCTGTTATATTGAAACCAACATAAAACAGCAGGTCCACTTTTAACCCCTGATAAATTCAAATAAAAAGAAAATGAAATTATGGCCTGCCTGATACTTATTACAAAACTATACACTTGATCATTCTAAATCTGGACCAAACTTCTCAACTCAAAACCCTCTCGAGATTTACAAGTGTCTTAAATTAATAAAAGCCGTTAGTCTTTGAGGAAATACGTGTGAATATGTCATTTTCAAGTCTGAGATTGTGATAATTTATGAAAGTCTTGTGGGTTGAGCAAAAACAAAGATAGTGTGTGACAAATGAAAAATATTACATAATTTACACCACAAAATGAACAAAATATAAACAAAATGTACTATAAAAAGAAGGTAGAGGGACCAAGTATTTCTTTGTGGTGTTCTTCTCGTGTCGCATGTCCCAGTTATCTGAGGGTATAGCCAACCTGTTTGTACTTAAAAAGAGTATATTTCAGAGTATACTGCACTTACAAAATGCCCGCTTCAAATGATAAAACATTTGGTACCACTTTATAATAAATACACTTTAATTAGCCTCAATAATGAACACAGACTTCAGAACAAACAAATAGATTTAGAACATTTTATTGTCCTATAATCAGGAAGTGCACTGTTAGCATGCTAGTTGCTGTTACCCTTACTGTGACGGTAAAACTCCGCTCTGATCTCTGAGAGTCGTGAAAACTCATTGAGGTGAATGATTAGGATGGTCAGAACGCATAAGGTAAGTGAGGAGTAACTTTGGACCACTGCAAACCGTTTACAATGAACTAGTTCTGTTTTTAAGACACTAAAGAGCAGGTACAGCGCCTTGAAGTAGTTACTAAGCCTGGAATTGCACCACCAACCTGTGGGTCAGTGGATCTACCAATGATCTTTTATGTCAAGAGCCGGATTTGAGCTGCCAATTTTCAGATCAGTGGACAAACACTCTACTAACTGAGCTACTGTCGCATTACTAAGACTAATTAAGTTGTAATTATATCACTGCACTTAATTATATCAGAGCATTTTATTGATTACAAACCCAGAGGACGGAATCTGATATGTTTTTCGTTTTTTGGGATGAGAGAGCTTGGTATACTTCCTCCTTTCATGGTTTTAAAATGCAGCTTTGAATTAGCTTGTTCTCTTTTTAACATATTGACAAAAACAAAAATACCTTCTAAACATTTTTCAGTCATAAAATTTGAATTTGGTTCTTTCCAAATAGAAATTTACCACCAAAACTGCAAATCTATTCAATGTGGCAAACTGTGAAATTGCTAAGTCTACCCAAAAATAACGCTATTGCGTATTTTAGCAGTGGCTAGTGAGAGTTTAAATTAGGTGTATATCACTAAGACTGCTGTGGTGTCCTTGTGCAAGACACTTCACCCTCACTGCCAACTATTATCTAAATATTTTTGCTTGTGACAGGAAGAACATCTGATTTAAATCCATGAAAATGTTTTGTATATTTGTAACATTGATTAAAAGCATACAATTTTTAGTAGTTATAATCATCTGGACAAAAAAATAGGTTATATAATTCCTATTACTTTAAAGCTGAAAGGTCTTGTCGAACCGCCAGGCCTAGTTACAAGTCACATCTGTGGAGAGGAGTTATTTTAGCAATGAAAACACTTGATACACTTGATATATGAGTTTAATGTCATAGTGTGAAACATTCGTAGCAAAACAATAAGATCTCCATGGGTACAAGCACATATTGAACAGATGAGATTGGTTTGTGATGATCATTTAGCATAATGCTAAATGTAGTAACTCTGTATAAGCCATAGACATTTGACAGCGTTGCTAAGCGCCTGCTCCCTGCTAAACCAGCAGTGCGGGTGGGAAGAGGCATTAACGTCAACAACCTCGCTCCGGATTGGGTCTTTGGTTGCTATGGTACTCACGGTTGGAACTATCCCTGTAACTGCTCTATCCTCGATGAGCTTCATTTGACTGGAGCTGAACACTATGGGTGACGTCACACTCACTTAGTCCACTTCTTTATACAGTCTATGGTATAGGCCTATAGTTGTATTTTATTTAATTTTTACTTATTTGCTCTCAGCTCTACAAATCAGATTTTTACTCCAAAACTACTTTATCTTGTCTCTCTTTATCCCTGACAAAACTAAGACACTTGAACTGCATTTTCCAGCTGAGAACATTTTCATAAATCATAGTTAGAGAACTGTCTGACACTCTCCACTGTAAACACACACTATGCAAAACAACACTATGGGTTTCATTTTCGGCTAAAATACAATATATATTTGTCAAAAAACACCAAATTTTTGCTTTGCCAAATCTCTTTTTTAACTTCTGTATAATTCATGTTCTTCTTAGAGTCCTAAACAGACTCAGATGCCGCCTACTCAAGATCTGTTCAGTGTTCAGGCTCATTTGATGAATATATGAATGACATAAGCTGCTTGTGAGGAGAAAATGTGTTTTTGTCTAATGCTCGATACAGTTTGGCATCAGGACTGGTGCCTGGTGCCTAGAAGGTGCCTCAGATTGGAAATTATTGATACATCTGTGTACCGAGTCTATTCCTTAGTATCAAAATTGACTTTTTTTACACTGTTGCACTCTGTACGTTGTGTTCATGTTCTAGGACTGGACCGTGTCATACTTTGGTGAAGGGAAGAACTATCTACTAGAATTTTTAAACATTACATTTTAAACCAACCACTTTTAATTAAACCAGTATTAAACCAGAACTAACTAAACATGAACTACAAACCAAACCAAATCTACATCAGGACTAACCTGGACTCAAACCAGGACCAATACCAGATGCACTTTCACATTACCAACTGCTCAAACAACCTACAGTCTATTTAAAGATACAGTATGTAACTTTCCGGAGCTGTCACGTCACCTGCATGATTCCACAGAAATCGAAAGTTAAAACCATACTTTGAAACATTATGCATGGAGATAGATACGTTTTATGCCATAATGTGGAAGGTTATAGGAAAAGGAATAACATTGCCATGGAAACAAGCAGGAGGAGATTCCCCTGTGGGCTAAATAAGGGTCAGGTTTGTGGAGGTGCGAGCCCGTTCAGTGCAATAAACACAACTAAGATGAAAAAAACTAAAAAACAAACAAACAAACAAAAAACATGCTTTCATTTTAGACTATTTGTGGCTTAAAATTACACACTGTGGCTTTAAAAGGCCCATATTACGCTATTTTCTGATCTATGTTATAATGTTGTTTCCTCATCACAAACAGACCTGGAGTTGTGTTGCGTTTCAGTCACACGTTTAACACACAAACCCTTCATATTTAGGCTAATTCTTCTCACAGACCTGGAGTTGTGTTGCGTTTCAGTCACACGTTTAACACACAAACCCTTCATATTTAGGCTGACTTCTTCTCTTAAACCGAAAACACTCTGTTCCACCTTGTGATGTCATGAGGTAATACAGGAAGTGCTCCGCTGTGTTTTAAAACTCCATACACCTTCACTAGAATCATTTGGATAATTTCAGCCCTGGATTTGCCAATCTCTACTAAACAAAACACAAAAGGTAGCTGTTAACTTGTAAACTACTACATCATGACATCACAAGGTGGAAGTTGGAGATGTAGAGAGACACATAATGCAGGGTTACTCAAACGTGTGAATGAGAAACACAACTCCAGGTATGTTTTTGAGAAGGTAACAACATCATAACATGGCTTAAATCTCACAAGAGTCAGTTTTGCGTAATATCGGACCTTAAATGGCGTCGTCTGCTGGTAATGAGAAGTGGAGCAGACAGCATTTAAATACAGGGCCATACTTTCACATGTGCTGGTTTTATAACGGGACCGAGCTGAGTTCAGTGACTTTATATGGACTGAGCAGTTCACTGAGCCACAGCAGTGCTTTTCCATGTGTAAGACGCAGCCAGCACATTAGCATCACTGCCAAAGCTAAAGGCGCTAGCTCATACTCACACTATCTGCACTGCAAAAATGGATGTCTAGATTAGGTAACATTATAGACAGTATTTACAGTGGAGTAGATACAGCACAGGTTTACTTTATTTATATACTTAAATGTGTTTAATGTTTCTAGTATTATTTTCATTTCATTTTTGTTTCCATGGAGATGCTATTGGAACGTTGCGCAGTAGGGCATTTAACTTAAGGACCATGCATTTAATCGAATACATGCCTTAACCACGCTACACAATACACGTTCTAGCTGTGAGCGGGGGTCACCTTTCCACAGACCTGACCTGTAACTTGGCCTGGAGGCGTCACTTGGTAAATAAGTGTGACGCTATACTGCGGAACATTCCAGGAAATGCAACAAACTACCCACCAGCATGGATTATTATAACCTCATGTTAATTGTACAAGACCATGTTACAATAGTTACATGAATAAACATATTGACTCCACACAAACAAAGTAAGTACACTGATAAGAAGGAGGCTTTTTATTGTTTTGAAAATGCAATATTAACCCAAAACAATGTATGGACATGTTTAAAGGGCCCATATTACTCTATTTTCTGATCCATGTTATAATGTTTCTTCATCACAAACAGACCTGGAGTTGTGTTTTGTTTCATTCTCATGTTTAACACACAAACCCTGCATATTTAAGCTGAGTTCTTCTCTCAAACAGAAAGCACTCTGTTCCACCTTGTGATGTCACGTGGAAATACAGGAAGTGCTCCGCTGTGTTTTTAAACTCCATACACCTTCACTAGAATCATTTGGATGACTTCAGCCTTGGAGTTGCCCATCTCTACTGAACAAAATGTAATAATTTTACATTTGTTTCAGAAAGCAGAAAGAGCCTCACATGAGTCTTTCACTTCAATGCGGAAATCCAGTTGGTTGAAACCTAAAATGCCTCTCTCTGATCTAAATCCTGACTAAACCCCAGCACCTGACAATGGCAACCTATTCAGTCATGACAGTAACACCTTTCTAATAACTGTAAGCGCGCAGGCTACATACAGCTCCTTACACTATATATTTTCCATTTCCACATTGTTCATATCCCTATACTCACCATGTTCTATATAGTCTATAGTAGAACCATTAACTGCACTACGGGAACTGGACTCTCTCCCCCATCTGCAGTGTGACCTCTTGTAATAACCGGCTAATTAAAAAATGGCATGGACAATTAGAGCTCAAAATTCATGATCCAATAAGAACAGAGCGTCAAGCATGATATTATCCCCCACTAACGCAAAGGGCAGAGGAGGCATAGATCACATACAGAGCAGTAATTACACCCCCGGCACAGGGACGCTGCTAACGCAACTTCACTGCATTCATGTAAAGGATTAGGGCCCTATGTTACAATTGTAAGGTCACGCTCCAGTGTAGGTTTTATTACTGATCATAAGCCTCATTTAAAGCCATGGAGAGAAGAATGATTTGGTTTGGTATCCCTTTATTTGCTCCACCGTCGGGAAAAGGTTAAAGCTATAAGGGCAGCTCGTAGTTTTTTTTTTTTTTTTTCCTGAAATACCATTGTAGAGGGCTGGCTAGGTTCAGGGCGCTACCTGTCTAATAAGGTTGATTTTGATACTAAGGAATAGACTCGATACTCAATACCGATTCCGATACCACGATGATAATAAAAAACGTGCTTTATTTAGACAATAGAATGTCATTTACAACATTAAATGGTAGTACTTTCTTTTCTATTCCCATGTGGCCTTATATCTGTGTAATCCCTCTGTCGTCCAGTAGGTTCCATAGTGGTCCATGGGCGTGTACTAGTCTATGTGTCTTGTACTTGTTCTGATACATTCTAAAGCTATTCAGGAAAGGTTCATTTCTGTCCTGTAAATGTGACTTGTTTAGTTTCGATACTAGTTTTAGTATCGATTAGCGTCTGATTTTACAACCCTACTACCTATCAGTCTGTTTATTTATGTACATTTTCTGATGGAGGGTCTGCCACCTGCTTTGTCACTACGCAGGGGCGTTGGACTGGGTGGGTAAAGGGTGCTGTTTACCCAGAGCCCAGTGCAGGGAGGGGCCCCTCATAAAGTCTGTAATGTGCATTTTTTATTAGTGCGGGCCCAACAAGATGGTTTGTACCCAGGGCCCAGAATTTGGTATTACGCCCCTGTCACTGGGATCTGCAACAATTAATCGACTTATCATGTCGATTAACAAAATAATCATAGTCACAGTTGTATATTCATTATCATAATCATTATCTGGATGATACAGACTGTAAAAGACAAAAAGACTTTTCATAACAAAGACAGCAGCATTAGTATATATAAAAGAATATTAATTCATTATCATAATCATTATCTGGATGACACAGACTGTAAAAGACAATGACACACTGGTCAAAAAGTCTCACTGTAATCGTTGGAACATTCTCGTACTATGGAACATTCTAGGCTAAGCAGTAACATCCATGGAGACAAGCATGAAAGGTTACATAGTGCATCTTTCTGTCTAAATCTATTTAATACTGTCTCAACACAACACACAACACATTCACACTTTGGCATAAACAGTTTGATAATATGCTTTTTTCAAACCTGGGATCAAACCGCAAACTTTCTTGTTGCAAAATGACCACTCTGCCAAATCTATGGAACAAGCAGAAATCAGTATGTAAATTGTTGTGCCCAAACTACAAGGCAGACGATAAAAACTGCTATTGACAGACAAAACACAATTCTACCTCGATGTCCGTAGCGTTTTCTACTAACTATATTTCACACAAATTGAGATTCTTTCGTTGAACCTGGCTGGCCACGCTCCCAACAGCGAAAACATGGTTCAAATTACAGGTTGCATCTGGGAAGCGGCTTCAATACGTTGTGAATATTTGGTGATAGGCAGACTTTGGTAAACAACACACTCAAATCGGTTCCACGTGAAAGTGCGGGCTGTTCTTTATATTGGCCAAAGTACCTCTGGCAGCAGGCACCACATAAGATAGAAAAAAGCCATGTCTCTCTATTGGATCGCTACACCGGGAATCAATGAAATCCGCGGATATGTTGTTTGAAAAGCTAACTGCGGATAACCATTTTTTTCCAGCTATTTTGGCTTCACTCACACCATTGTTTCAATTGTCCAACACAGACTATTCATCCTGAGTAGATTTAGAGAGCACTGGTTCGTAATATAAGCTGAAATTGCTTTGTTTTGAAGAACTTTTTATATCAAAACTCATCTGATAATAGAGTAACAATACATTGGCAGAAGGTAGATTGCATTATCGAAGCCAGTAAAATAGTGTTGGTCTTATTATTACAGGGGCAATGTGTAACTTGTCTGGAAAAGAGTCCGCCACCTGCTTAGAGATGCTTTTGATTTGCCTGGAATGTTCCACAGTACAGCATTAAGTGTATCTATCGCATATTTATTAATTACAGGGTTTTTTATTGCTTAGAAAATACCTTGTGATAATGACATGACCACAAGCAGTGGTGGAATGTAACAAAGTAAGAGTAGTAAAGTACTATATTTAAGTAAAAATTTTAGGTATCAGTACTTCAGAGAGCAGGTATGTGTACATTCTATTCCTCTACATTTTTGAACAGGATGAAAAGTAAAAGTATTTTTTTATTATTGTTAGAGACCTGCTGAAAAGGCTGAGAGGTTTATTTTTGATGATTTTCGTAGTTTGGGCACACAAACATGTACAAATAAAAACAGCTAAGGAAAAAAAATAAATCAATTTTCGTAGTTTGGGCACACAAACATGTACAAATAAAAACAGCTAAGGAAAAAAAAAATCTGTTATTTTTATTGAACAAAATTCAGCACAAATCTTTATCAAAATCACTACATTTGAAGCTTAATTAGATCTCAAAATCTATGGAAAATACTTTTACTCTTTAAGTACATGTTTAAACGTGTACTTTAATGCTTTTACTTAAGTAGATTTTTTCATGTGAAACTTTTATTTTTACTTGAGTACTTGCTCCAGTATCTGTACTTTTACTTAAGTAACAACATTAGGTACTTCTTCTACCACTGACCACAGGAAAGTGGTGGACCCTTAAAGGCCCTGTACCTGATTTTTTCCATGTATTTGATCAAAATGTGTCTCTTCCAGTACAGATTTATTGTACAAGCAGCTGCTGTGTTCTGTCTGCATTTAATTAGACAGCGTTTTAAGCATTATAATCAGGAAGTGCACATTAGCATGTTAGTTGTTGTTAGCTTTACCATCACGGTAAAACCCCGCTCTTGTCTCTGAGAGGTGTGAAAAGCGCTTATAATAACTAGGATGCTCTGAATGCATAAGGTCAGTGACTAACTGTGGACCACTGCATGTTTAAAATGAACTAGTTATTTATAAGAGCTGGTACTTCATGTATCTATAGGTATCTATCAAGTTAACATGAAACTGTTTTTCACGTTTTTAAAGGTCCTATATTTCGCAAAATCGACTCTTATAAGCTTTAAGCCATGTTATAATGTTGTTACCTCCTCAAAAACATCCCTGGAGTTGTGTTTTGTTTCATTCACACATGTTTGAGTGACCCTTTATTATTAGTCTGTCTACATCTCCAAAGCTCAAACTGCTCTGTTCAACCTGACATGTGATGTCATGAAGCCCCAGGAAGTGCTCCACTGTATAAATACACAGTGGAGCACTTCCTGTATTACCACATGACATCACCAGGTGGAACAGAGTGTTTTTCGTTTGAGAGAAGAACTCAGCCAACCGGGTTTGTGTGTTAAACATGTGTGAATGAAACAAAACACAACTCCACGTATGTTTGTGATGAGTTAACAACATTTTAACAGAGATCAGAAAATAGCGTAAAATGGGCCCTTTAAGGCAGGAAAAATCAGGTACGGAAAAGTTTTAATTCTAGTCAAAACCATAATGTAAATATTCTATTCTAATATCTTTCATTTTTAGATTGTACATATCCTATACTCACCATGTACTTCTGCTTATATAATCCAACTACATTAAAAACCACAACTTTGCAATAAAACATGACACTGCTTTGTTTTGAAGAACTGGATTCCACACACCTGGCCCACTGCGCAAAGCTACGTACTGTTGGATCTGAGTGTAAAATGTCACATCTGTATTGGACTAGGGTTGTTCCTTTAAATACAAAAGTCGGAAAACAGAAATTGCTGCGTTGAGTGAGAAATGGCTGCGCTAGCGTCTGATACATCTGCTGTGTAGAGGTCTATTTCTTATATCGCTACAGGACAAGCCCCAAATGATACGTTTCAGATGTAAACAAAGATATTTTTCATTTCTGCTGAATCGTGCCCCTTTGGTAAAATGTATAGTGTATAGGAAGGGCTACAATTTGTTGAATGCCAGGTATTGTAAATCATATATATAGGTAAAGGCTGTAATGTGACGGGGCGGCGGAGTGTTTGTCCACTGATCCGAAGGTTGGCGGTTCAAATCCCGTTCTCGACATAAAACACCGTCGGTAGAGCGGTCGTATTCACTGATCCACAGGTTGGCGATGCAACTCCGGCTCCCACAGACGAATGCTGTTGTTGTGTCCTTGGGGGAGACACTTAACCCACCTCGCCCCCAGAGTCTGCGCGCACTAGTGTAATAACGTGCGCGTGAATGGCTGAGTGGTTCCTTGACGTGAAGCTCTCGCAATATGACTCTATTTATTTACTTAGTTTAAACAGTTTAAACCATTTGAACAACTGTGGCAAAGTGGTTAAAGGCCCTGTACCCAATTTTTACCACATACTTGAGCAAAATATGTCTTGCGCCAGTACATATATATTGCAGAAGCAGCTCTCGGTCAAAATAAGTCCGCTGTGTCCTGTCTGCATGTAATTAGAAAGTACGTTATTGTCCGGTAATCAGGAAGCGTGTGTGTTAGCATGCTAGTTGTTGTTAGCTCTGGTTTCTGAAAGTTGTGAAAAGCGCTCGTGAATAATTAGGATGCTCAGAACGCATAAGGTCGGTGAGGAGCAACTTTGGACCCCTACAAACAGTTTAAAATGAACTAGGTCCATTTTTCATGTTTTTAAGACAGTAAAAATCAGGTACAGTGGCTTTAAGTCCTCCCTCTCAGCAAGAAGGTGCGTAGTTATTATAATTTGTTTTGTTACATCTGATTACAGGCGTAGAAGTCAAGAGCTTTTATAGTGATTTATCCGGGATGGAAGGGCTACGGTGGTGCTCTAGTTCCAACACTGACATTTGCGCCGTAAGAAAGACACAACGGCATTGGCTACTCCAGTCACAGCACTGTTTACATGTAACTGGTTGAGACAGGAAGGGCATCTGAAATAAAAAAAAAATATATATGTTTAGTTACCAACTGGTTTTCTGTGGTAATTAGTAAAATAAATAGAAATCATTTGATCCCAACACAGCACATGTCATTGTCCTATTGTGGTCTATATACGTAATTCTGCCAGAGTAAAAATAGCGTTAGTTTTAGTAGAACCATGTGTTTTGGACTTTTTCAGCCGACTTCTTTTTCAAATGAAAGATGTGACAAGAAAAGTGTCCCTTTAAAAATTCATTATTGCGAAAGCATTTACTATGAAGTACAAAATTGCCCTATACATCACAGGGCAATCTCACTCTCCAACACAAGCTCTTTTACTGTGTAGTTTCAGCATAGAGCCTCCAACAGGGACGAGGGCCACTCAGGTGTTGAATGTGATAATTACAACTGTTTTTTCAGGTCATAATTGAAATCATAAAAAATGTAAGCAATAAAATCTCCATGGATCAGAGAGAGAGAGTCCTTTTAGGTTTAAAGGGCCGATATTACACTATTTTTTAATCTATTTTATAATGTTGTTTTCTCAGCAAAAACATATCTGGATTTGGTTTTGTTTCATTCACACATGTTTAACACACAAACCCTGCATATTTAGGCTGGGTTCTTTCTCAAACAGAAAACGCCCTGTTCCACCTCGTGATGTCATGTGGTAATACAGGAAGTGCTCCACTGTGTTTGTAAACGCCATATACCTTCATTAGAATCATGTGGATGATTTCAGACCTGGAATTGACAATCTACTGAACAAAAGGTAAAAGGAGCTGTTAAATTTTGGAGCATTTTGAGCGTTGGAGATGTAAACAGACTAATAATGCAGGATTATTGAAACGTGTAAATGAAACAAAACACAGCTCCAGGTATGTTTTTGATGAGGCAACAAAGGACCTTTAAACCAACTGGATTTCAGCACCGAAACTGGCAACCCAAATGAGAGACTCATGTGAGGCTCATTCTGCTTTCTGATTGGATAATCGTCTTGAGAACCAAAACACCAAATTATAACATAAACAAGATGCCGATCAGTTCCAATGATTTTGTAATTAAGAATAAACCAGCATTACAATTCTTTCCAGTAAAGGTTGTATTTGATTTGAATATATCTACCTCATTTCTGGGGACACAGTTAAGTCACGTTTAAAGAATTTCAAAACAAAATACAACTGAAACCAGAAGATTATATACACTAAAAAAGACTAAAATGTTTTTTGTTTTTTTCCCTGACTGTCTGACATGAAATCAGACTACACTTTTCCTATTTAAGGTCAATTAG
Organism: Periophthalmodon schlosseri; assembly: GCA_000787095.1. Lineage (NCBI taxonomy): Eukaryota > Metazoa > Chordata > Actinopteri > Gobiiformes > Gobiidae > Periophthalmodon > Periophthalmodon schlosseri. Next base: position 60,335 of record KN479507.1, on the reverse strand, counting down.
GATCACCAAAATTATTTCTATTGGCTAAATGGCAGAATAATGAGAGAAGGATTTTTTAGACAATTTTTCATGATTTTCTTCAAAGTCAGACATTTACAGACAGTAAGATGCCTTTAAACAATTTTGGCCCATTCCTCCCGACTATTGTTAGAAACTAGTGGAAGGATATCCAAAACATTTGACCCAAGTCATACAGCTAATGGTACCAAATACTAATGAAATGTATGTAAACTTCTGACTTGAAGAAAGTCATTTGACCCAAGTCATACAGCTAATGGTACCAAATACTAATGAAATGTATGTAAACTTCTGACTTTGAAGAAAGTAAATTGTCTAAATAAATCCTTCTCTCATTATTCTGGCATTTAGCAAATAGAAATAATTTTGGTAATCCTAATTGACCTAAAACAGGAAAAGTTTAGTCTGATTTCATGTCAGAAAGTGAGAAAAAAAAGCATATGTGTCTTTTTATATAGCGTAAACTTCTGGTTTCAACTGTACAGACCGTTCCTTTACAATGCAACCAATTACACAGCCCTTAAACAGCACTATTCGTTTATCCGTTTACACCTCTAATACACTGGCCCATTACAGCCTCTCCTGCTTTATATTCAGAGCCTTTATCATTTTAATGTAAACAAATTATGTAAAGAAAGGCTGTGCAGAGCTTATCACAACTTCAATTACATTTGATCCCAATTTAACCTGAAGAAAGACTCACCAATGCACCCCCCATACACCGCTTTCAGACAGAGGGAATTATGGGTAGATTATTATAGAGATTATGTAAAAGATTAGACAAATGCATAGAATATTACAGTAAGACCGTGTTATTGACTGGACCTTGAGTGGATTTACTCAAGACTAAAAACTGCCTGTAATGACTCATTGGGCTTAAATGGGAAGCACTTGTGATTAGAAGGACCTCAGTATAAACATGCAAAGTGTGTGTACAGGTGTTTATAGATTTATGAAGGAAATATAAATAAATACATGTGTATAAATGTAAAAAATGAAAAACTAAACTAAGCTAAACATCAGATTAAAATACAAATCTCTGCACTGCAGGGTGGCATAAGGTTTAGGTTACAGTACTGTAACCTATTGCTCTCTTTAATTACACACAGAATAATATGTGATGAAAAAATAATAACTGTAGTAATATGCATAGTGCCACTTGAGCATGAAAAAACAGGTAAAAGAAAACAATTTATTTTTCATTTGTATTTCTTGCAAGTTAAAGCCCATTTCAGAGATTCATATATATTTTTTTTCAAATTATGACTTGGTTTGGTGGTAAAGTACCTGTGATGATTCATCATAATGTTACATCAAGTAAGTAGCAGTTTGTGAAGAAAAGTAGAAAACAAAAAGTTGTAAAATACAGGAAGTAGCACCAGTTCTAAAACAGAATCCCTCGACCCATGTCCTCAACTCACATCAACTCCATCCAAAATGCCATTTAAAAAAATAAAGGTGTTGTCTTTTTTATTTTTATTTGTAAAAGTTTTGAACCTTGTTAACATTATGGTTGCTAAGTAACATACTTCTACATATGTCATATCTGCTGCCTGTGTCCAACCAGGAAGTAAAATAATAACCTTTTGCAACCAAAATTACAAAATTATAAAAAAAACTAGGCAAGATTTTTTGGTAAAAATCTTATTAAATATAATGATGTTAACTATGTTTTAGATAACCTGTCATAATTAGAAAGCATTTTATTGTCTGATAATCAGGAAGTGCATATTAGCATGCTAGTGGCTGACACAGCAAAATATTTGCGACTGGTTCCTGAGAGTTTTGAAGAATTGAATAATTAGGATGCTCAGAATGCACAAGGTAAGCGTAAGTTAAGGTACCTCCGATTTTCACGTTTTTAATACAGTAAAAAAAGAAGTTTTTTTTCCCACAAACTACTAAATCATAAGAGGATCATGAAACAGTGCACAAAGCCCCAGGTCACTCAGAGCAGACAGAATATGAGCGCAGGGCTATGAGAAAAACAGTTTGTGATATCATGTGGTAGCACCTAGCTAACACACTGTATATTGCTATAGTGTTCTGAAAGCCAGTATTTGTTACACAGAGAGGTGATGTTTTCTATTGTGGAGTTATGAGGTTCAGACCAAAACAACTTAATGAAATCTGGGGTGGGCGCGTACGGTGTAAACTTGACCCAATTTTGACCCCGAAAAGCTGAGGTTTTAGTAAGAAGTAACTTTGCTACAAGATGGAAAATCAAACAAGAAAGAGGATTGGTTCAAAAGAGACTGCGCGATTTGTTTACAAAATATCTATGGATTTGGCCTGGATTTGGCCTGACGCTTTTTGTGGATCATTGGAAAATCAGGATCGGAAAAGGATGTTGCAGTTATTAATTATATGTGCGTTCACACTGCACACACATATGCTGGGTTTCCATACTTCTTGGGGACATTATACATTGACTTACATTGATTCTAACCTTAACCATAATTACTACTTACCTAATCTAAACCCAGACATTAACCTAATTTAACCAATATCAAACCTTAAATTATGCTGTTGATCTAGTAATTACAGCCTGGGGTCCAAATATGGCCCTTAGACTAATTTTTATTGGCCCTCATGCCTTCTGCTAAACTGGCCCAACTGATCATAGGCTGGAGTTTTTACAGCAAATTTAAGTAATTCTCCTACTGTTACCTCAATAACATCAGACTGCATTCTGATACAGACATAAAATGAATGTGTCAAGCCTTACTAAAAATACAGCAGCTCTGTCAAAACTATGTAAAATGCACCCATCTGAATGATCCACTGTACTGACCACCACCTCCTCTTCGAATATGATTCAAGATGTGGCCCTTGGTGAAAAAAGTTTGCACACTCCTGCTTTAAAATCATGATATGAAATAGCTACAACTACATTATGTGCTTTGTAGCTTTTTGTGCAAGTTGTGCCAGCTGGAATAGTTTTGAAAAGAAAGGTACAGATTCCAGACCTAGTATGCAAAATCAACTTTTCAGAGCTTTTAACCATGTTATAGTTGTTTCCTTCTCATTTACCCTCTCGAAGTTGTTTCTGGAGTGATTCGTGCATGTTTGAGCAATCTTTAACCGCTTATTTTCAAGATATTGAAAACTGCCAATCAACCCCCGTCTTCGCCATCATCAGTATGTGCCCACGACTCTCTACTTACTTTGTTCTCCAATTTTATTTTCTTAATCGGTGATACATGTATTTGGCAGCGTCGCGTAGTCATTTTGGTACAAATGAAAAAAAAATCTGCCACTATCTGCAGCGATCCGTCGGAAGTGCCGAGTCTTTGTTGCGATGACGTTTACAGCGAGGTCAGCTCCTGTCGGGAACTGCAATTTTCTAATGTGGAAGTCAGCGGACTTGTTTCTTTTATTAAGTCACCTTGGATGAATATTGCAATTTAAAATGTGCAAATTATAACATAATGATCCACAGATGCCATAGATTAGAACTATATAGCAGGCTCAAGCACGATATGTGGTCTTTAATAAGCAAAACTGTCCTGTAGGCGGTGTCAGACAGAGGCCATTGGTCACATCTCCATCAGCACATGAATACGGCACATAAGCTAATGAATTTTGCAGTTTTAATATCTTGAAAGCTCTGGAAATACACTATATTTATGTTATATGGCTTTGAAAACAGCCTCTTTTAGATCTGATGCCATAGTCTGTAGATTCATCAGACCGAAAATGCCTTCTGCTACTGGCACAGATTAGCAGCCATTTTTCAGTTAGATCTAGAGCAGCTAAATATGACAAATTAGTTAACCAGTGCAGTTTGAATATGAAATTGTTTTAATATCTTATCTCCTCAGAAACCCAAAGCATTCATCTTATAGGTAAGGCTTTTAAAATGACCTCTTTGGGATTGCTATAGTTTGTATAGTAGATTACATTACATTACCTGCAGCAGTAAAGGTCATGTCTTGGGTCTGAGCGCTCTCCATCTCTCACTAATTGTCCTGATTAATTCTGCGGACTTAGCGCCGCTGACAGTGTTTGCATTTATTATAGTCCATCCTTCAGTGAATAATGATCTCACCGGAGGAACTCCACGTTCTCATTTAAACTGTCCTGTTGGGCTTCATATCACTCAGAATCACATTAGAATAACTAAGGCTTCGACACTGTAAAATATATCTTTAATATGTTAAAAATCTAAATATAAAAGTCTTGAGTACATTTTGACGATGTAGTTTAATACCATACTGCGGAACGTTCCAAGTAAAGTAATAACATCTCCATGGAAACAAGCAGGTGGGGGACCATCCACCAGAAAATTGCGTAGTGCACCACTGAAACTGTTTTTACCCCAGATGCCCGTCCTGACACAACCTAGTCCATTTATCCAGGCTTTTTCATGACTTTCAGCTTCCAGTTATCTGCAATATTTTGAGGACTTTTTTCCATTTAAATGTAGTAACATTTTGTTTACATTTTTGACACGGACCTATTTTTTTCATCATTGTGAAACCCAAGGATAGATATATTGAATGAAATACTCACTACATTGTGATTTCGATCTTTCCAGGAACTGCAGGTGAAAACTAGCATTTTTGTTAAAACTTATAGCACGTGACATGACTTTTACACAGTAGACTCTATAAAGAAGTGGACTAAGTGAGTGTGACGTCACCCATAGCGTTCAGCTCCAGTCAAATGAAGCTCATCGTGGATAGCAGTTATAGGAGGCAATTTGGAGCCGAGTTTCACATTTGGAATTCCGACCGTGAGTATCATAGCAACCAAAGAGCCAGTCCGGAGCGAGGTTGTTAAAGGTAACGGCCCTTTCCACTCGCAGGGAGCAGGCGCTTAGCAACGCTGTCAATCAAGCCTGTTGCTAACCTCACGGGAAAGAAGGCGTCTGATTTGTCTGTTATTAATGTTCATATCTTGAATCACAGACTAAATAGCAAAATAAAAAATACCAGGATCATGTAGCGCGGGTAATACGAACAATTTAAGACCAAAATGACGAGGCTCACTGCAGGAATTACAGAGAGAGAGGTGACAATTTTTCAATGTAAAGTGAATTGGAGCCAGAGTCGAGGGAGCCCGAAGCGCACCCATGATCACTTCCTATTTGGAACGTGACGGCTAGCAGGTTAGCTACGTCCATTTATATATACAGTGTACGGTCCTCCCTCGATGGAGACCTATGTTTTCACGAAAGAAAGCAGATAGATGCTCTCGGCCCACTGCCTAATGGGAAAAAATTGAGCACTGGCCCTTTAACTGGAGGTATCTAGATTTTCCATGTGCGCTTACATAAGATCCATTCCCATCCTTTGTCGTCTTGTCCTATTATTTCCTTTACGACAGGTTAACCCCATCAGTGAAGCGTTGCGTGTCTCTCAGCATGGAGCGAGCTGTAACAACCCTGGAACCCTGTGAGTCTAAGCTAAAATCTGCTCCTACACTTCACGCCCGCACCTCCATGAAACACGAACACGCAGCCCGCGGCTCCACACCTTGTTATTTTGACAAGCTCAGAGGAGAGAGAGGGAACCGTGATTTTCAAAAGCAGAAATCAGTCACTGCCTTCACTCCATGTGGCATCGAGAGCGCACGATAGTTCACCCTCTCCCCCATCATCCATTTTTAAAATAATATTCAAGCTGGTAAAAAGCAAGATAGAGTTTATATAATTATTAAAAGCCCTCTACCTAATTTTCCTTATGTAGTTGAGCAAAATGTGTTGCAAGTACAAACGTAAAAGGTCAAAATGAGACCGTGTACTGTCTGCATCTAATTATAAAGCATTTTCTTGTCCGTGAATCAGGAAGAGTGCTGTCAGCATGCTAGCTGTTAGCATTACCGTGGCAGCCTCTGGCCTCTACAAGTTGGGAAAGGCGTTTATAAACTCATAGCGGTGAAGGTTAACTTTAGACCACTGCAAACCATTTAAAAATAAATGAGTTTTAGTAGTAGTAGTAGTAGTATTTTTTTTTTTTTCAGTCTTTGAGATGTGCTAATTGGGAGCATAAATTGCGAACAAGCATCTTTGTTTGAAGCTTATCGTTATTAAGTCTTGCTACACTTTGAATTCTACCCATGTGTGATGTAACTTAATATTCCCGTAAGCTTTTTTTTTTTGAGGGGTGAGGGGTTATGGAAATAAGTTTGTAATTGGGGGTACATGGATGAAACCAGAAATTAATTATTGTAAAAGGTGATTAATGACTGGGTGAGCGCACAATTTCTGTTGCCAAAGAGGACAAGCGCAGGGCCGGTTCAACAATAAAATGTATTACAAAAATGCTGATTAAAAACAAAGATAAAATGCCCTCAATGTGAATAAAAGTCCATGGATAAAATACAAAAAAGTCTATAAAACCTGGCTCGGGCACGCGGGGACACGTACGCGGATCACAAGAAAACAACCGGCCGTGTGCGTGTCCCCAAACAACTGCTAATAGCTCTAGGATACTACTACGACAAGTCCCCGGTGCGTGTGCCTTGTCTCTGCTACAAAACTCCTACTCTGCTCTGCTGCATTGCTTCCGTGCGTCCCCCTGGTCCATCGTCCTCCACCAGCCAATAAAACGGTTTCCCTCCGGTTTTCACGGGTGTGTTCAATTAAAGGTCCTGTATTTTGCAAAAATCTTGTGAATTTTTAGCCATGTTGTAATGCTGTTACCTCATCAAAAAACAGACCTGGAGCTGTGTTTTGTTTCATTCACACATGTTTGAGAAACTCTTTATTATTACATCTCCAGAATTAAAAAATGCTCTGCTCGTTTTCAAGTTAGCATCTAGCTAACTTCTAATTTCTAGTGGCATCTAGAAATTATCATTTCCTGTATTACCACATGACATCACAAGGTGGAACGGAGTGTTTTCCGTTTGAGAAAAGAACTAAGCCTAAATATGCAGGATTTGTGCGTTAAACGTGTGAATGAAACAAAACACAACTCCAGGTGTTTGTGATGAGGAAACAACATTATAACATACATCATAAAATCTCATAATATGGCCCCTTTAAAGGGCTAAGTGCTGTGTAAAGTGCAGCAGGTATTGGATAAAAACAAGAAGGCGTGCGTTGCGAAATAAAAGCCTAAAACGTTGCCATATTACAAAAATATAAAACATATCTGATAATTCCCCGTCTCCCTTCTCGCCAGTGGACTAACACGTCTGCAGTCCATCAAACCCAGCGCGCGGCCGGTGAGAATTCTTGATTAGATAGTGTCGGGACAAGGTCAGAGGGAGCTGTGGTTTGCAGTACAGCGGTGAATGAGAAAAGCCTTACCCCCCACACGGAGGTCTACAGCTCCACAAATGACTGAAATCTCACACAAAATGGCTATGGCTAACCCTAGGGAGTTCAGACACAATGCACGCTATAGCTAACAATATCAACCTTCAGAGGAGCAGTTCTTTTCATTTTATCTTAGGTTCACAAGGAGAGAAGGCACGGTGACAATTTGCCTTTGCGCTGCTAAAATAATGGAGCCTGAATGCGCCTGTGCTTTATCTCTGCGGGCATCAAACGTGACACAGATCCGGCAGATATTTTGAAGCCTAATAGCATCAAACGCAAAAAGCTAGCGATGTGAATGTTTTCCTGCAGGATAGTGAAGTAGTTTGCATAACTGAGAAGATATGCAACAGTTTTATTGAGGAAAAAAAACAACTGTTACTAATTAGCCTACTCCAAAACCTCTTTCACTTTTCAATCAATATTCATTTGTGGGAACAGTTACACAACCACAAGCACATAATAATTGGGTCCCAACACTGCTTGTAACCATGGAGATGGTATTGCTTTACCTGATTTGTTCCACTGTGTGGCATTAAGCTTATCTATGTATGTATGTATGCATGTATTCAGGTGTTACAGGTTACGGGTGTTTTTTATTGCTCAAAAATACCTTGAAAAACATGCATTCTTACTTTCAGGTCAGACTTGAAACTTGGCCTGGTGGTGCCACTTGCTTCTCTCCACTGAGATAGATCGGGCTAACGCCGTACTTTGGAATATTCCAGGCAAATCGACAACATTTCCATGGAGACAAGAAGGCAGGAAAAATGGCATAGTGCTCCTTTAGTCAAAGTAACCACATTGCAAACAAACAGTGTGGTCACAAGACTAAAGTTTCAAACTCGATTTTGATACTAAGGAATAGACTCGATACTCAGTACTGATTCTGATACCACAATGAGACAAAAATCACTTTCTTTAGACAATAGAATGTCACTTTCAGCATTAAATCGCAGTACTTTTTTTCCATAGTAGTCCACGTATACTAGTCTGTGTGTCTGATACAGCTCAAGATCATTCTAAAGCTATTCAGGAAAGGCTCATTTCTGACCTCTGAATGTGACTTTTCTAGTATAGATACTTGTGCAAAGGAGTATCTAGTTTCAATACTAGTTTTAGTATCGACTAGTATCTGATTTTTAATACTACTGATGAACCTACTCTGTAACACTATGCAAGTACTATGCAACGTTCTTCTATACAGCTGTTACACACAGATCTTCTGAATACAGACCAAGAGTCTCGCATCTCAGCTGCGTTAAAAAAATCTGACAAACCATGTGACAAGACGAGCCAATCAAAACATGCCATTATCCGCTGGCCTAAATATCCACAAACTCATTAATTACCTCTATGCAAATCTCCATCTTCTCCTCTCTCCCCACACACTTAAACCTGCCAACATTCTGCACTGTAATCAACCAGGTAATGCTCCATTCATGACTTATTCATCCCAAACACATTTGGCTCCAGCTGTTTGGCCACTCCACTGTCCCCTCTCGTCTTTCCCAGTCCTCCTCTTCCTCTTTAATTGCTTATTTCTGGCTGCGAGTGTCAGGCGGTCAAGGCCCCGAATCCAAACGCACAATTAGCCTCTGGTGTCATGTAGCGGATACAAGCTAACTCCTCTCTCTGCTCTACATGAAAGGACTTCACGTAACGCTACAGAGGCAAGGTCAACGGGTTATGAAAAAAATAAAAATGTTTCTGCAGGTGGGGACGGAATACCAAGAGCAGCCTGAGAAGCAGGGAGGGCTGTTGACGAAAAACTTTACCTGCTTCATTACTGAGGGAAAACCATGTGTTCTGGAATTTACCAACTAAAAACATTTATTTTTTGTTCAAGCACTTTTGCAAACGTGTGAGACTATAAATCATTTTTTGTAATGGTTTACTCATTTAAATTAAAATACAAAATGAACCCCCCGATACTGTGGCATTGTGGTTAACACTATTGCCTCACAGCGAGAAGGTTCCGGGTTTGACTTCCAAAGGGACGCATTTTGTTTCTCCGTGCGTCTGGGTGTGTTTCCTCCAGATTCCCCCATCAACCCAAAACACAGACAGTTGGTAAAATCGTCCAGCTAAGGTAGTCCTGACCAAGACTAGCTAAAGATCTGGAGACGGATCCTGAGGTGGCGCCCCCTACTCCTGACATTAGCAATGCAATGGAACTGGCCATATACAATGTGTTTTAGTTACCTAGCCAGCCAGAACCACACGCTTTGACGAAAATTTACAAATACGTGTGGGTCCGGAGCTGTATCATGTCTAATTTGAGTTGGGTGTGACTGATAGGTGGATTAACCAACCAGAGAGAAACGCGTGGTCTGTTTGGGTCGAAACAAACATGGCAGCTTACACGTAAAAAATTTGAAAAAATTACTTGGAGGACAAAGAAAAAGTGCGAATTTCTGCAGAATCTACAATTGAAGCACTAAACTGTTATTTATCTCAGGTAAAAGAAGTTATATTTTTTGTTTTGAATGATAAGCAAATTATCAAGGAGATTTCTTCCACATGTCACGTGCTACAAATTAGCGTCTTTTTCACGCTCTATGGTCTGATTCTGGATTAGAACAGAATGCAGAAGAGACTGGCTGGTCAGGAAAGTGGAGAAGCTGAGGAAGCTTACTTTCTGCTGCTGCGGTGGAAATGGTCTGACGGAGTGTGGCTGCCCTGTATGAATAACTTGAAAGGTGATTGGTTGAGTGCCATAAGTACTGGTCTGTGATGGGTGACAGGAAGTGGGAATATAGGGTAGTTCTTGGTTGATGCTAGAATGTCGGGGCGGGAGGGATGGTCTGCTGTGATTGGTCATTTACGTTAGGACGGGTTTTGGTTAAGGTTAGGGTTTGGTTAAGTTAAGGTTAAGGTTATGGAAATGTTTTGGGTTAGTTAACATGTTTGCAGAAGTAACTTAAAAGCGCCTATGTTAGGTTAGATTACTAAAAAAAAAATCCTGATCTGGCCATTTTTTAAATTACATTACGCTAGGAAATTTCATAACTGTTACCTAGTGACTCTGATCTGGCCATTTTTTAAATTACATTACGCTAGGAAATTTCAAAACTGTTACCTAGCGACTGTGTAGTACACTGGGCCAAAACTCCTTTAATGAACACAAAAACTATTATTTAACAAATAAAAATGTAAGGAAACATAAGTATAAGTATCCGGTAAAATGTGTCTCTACTTCCTGTAATTTTCAACACATTTTTCAACTTTTCTTCACAAATTGCTTCTTGATCGGTGTAAAACTATAATTTATATTTACAAATTTATATTTATACATTTTTCAACTTTTCTTCACAAATTGCTTCTTGATCGGTGTAAAACTATAATTTATATTTACAACAGGTATTATCCCACCTAATTAAATCCAAATTTGCGAATCATAAAAACCTGTCAAAACAAAGCTCAACTTACACCATCAAATTAAAAAATACAACTGTCAAAAAATCTAATCTAATATTTTAAGCCTGTTCATAGCTACAGAAGCTAACACGTTACCACGGCAACCAGAGCTACACGATAACTTCCGTCCCTCCGGACCCGGCCATCAGTGCTAACTCTAGTTCTTCTGGTTAAAACAGCTTTATAATATTTGCGAGACAACTTTTTCTGTCTTTCCTTATACAAAGCAATACTTCTTCTGTCCTCTAAAGCGCGTGCATGGCATTTTAATGTGTAATTCCAGGTGTAATAGACTGTCAGTGCCAGTGTAGAAAAGTTTTATGGGTGGAATTGTGCCGTTGTTTTTGCCCGAGGCTGAGTTTAATGAGAGACTTTGGCTGTTGCCGTCCCATAAAAAAGCAATAGAGGAGCATATGCAGCACACAGCAGCTCGTGAGGGGGCATATGTTCACCAGCCTCACTGCTCTATAAATATTTGGACGCTAATGTTTAATTAATCAGATGGAGGCTTGGCTTCTTTTCCTATTCTCCCTGTTTTTGTAATGGAAAGGCAGGTTTACATCGTTTTACAGTGGATATGACAGATACGACTTGGCTAATTAAGATTGAACTAAATATCTTGCTTCGTTTTTCCAAACATAAACATGGAAAGTCGACAAGGGAGTTTGACGTCACCCATAGCGTTCGGCTCCAGACAAATGAAGCGCATCGAGGCTAGAGCAGTTATAGGGCGAATTTGTAGCTGTGGGGCGACACTTTTTCAATAGAAAGTGAATTGGAGCCAGAGTCGATTTGGAACGCGGCGGCTAGCGGGTTAGCTATGTCCATTTATATATGCAGTCTATGTGCGAAAGACAACTGTTAAACTCTTTAAACTGTTTCCTTGCCAGTTCTGTGTATTTTAAGTGCAACTAATTCACGTTTCAGCACAACTGAATCTTAACAGGCAATGTTGACCTGGCCTTACACCAGAAGAATAAACAAATTGATTTTAAATGGCAGCAGGCAGCGCTAGCATAGTGGTTGCCTGTAGCAGATATTTCTACAATTTTGAGACGTTGGGCATCTTTATGTATTGCATATGTTTTGTAACCGCATTTGGTATAACATATATCGCAAAGTTGAAAAGTCTATGAAAATGAATGGTTTATTAGTGGGTTTTGCCTCTATATATGGGCAGCAGATGTGAAGTACAGGAGTCATTTACAAATACAAGATCAGATGGACGTGATTGACAGGTGGATTAGCCAATCAGGGCCACACATTGGCTATATGTATCAAAACAATTAAACTTTAGATGACCAATGAGCATGTTTCGTTTCTCGTGTGTCACTGAAATAAACAAACTTGATTGGACGGCTTTGTTAGAATTAGACCAGTTAGACCAGGAGGAGGTGGTGACCAGAGATGTTCTGTATAGAAAATAGTGTTGTCAGATACTAAAATTTCAAACTGAGGAACTGACTCGATACTCAATACCAATTTCGATACCATGATGATAATAAATAACACTCTTTTTTAGACAGTGTAATGTGATTTTCAACATTAAATCGTAGTACTTTCTTTTATATTACCACATGGCCTTATATCTGTGTAATCCCTCAGTCGTCCAGTAGGTTCCATAGTGGTCCATGGGCGTGTACTAGTCTCAAGATCATTCTAAAACCATTCAGGAAAGATTCATTACTGTTCTGTGAATGTGACTTTTTTAGTGACTTGTTCAAATGAGTATCTAGTTTCGATGCTAGTCTTGGTATCGATTAGCGTGTGATTTTCGATACTTTTGACAAAAATAATAGAAACTACAGAGTGAACCAGTCTGAATCCCGGGCTACTGAAATGGATGACGCAGGAGTTTGCATGAACATAGTAAAAGTATTATTTAAAGACTAAATAAACAGATAAACAGTAAAATATAATCAGGGAGGGAAGCCATAAGATACAGCGACTGTAAAATCATTGAGTCCTCCATCTTTGCTCATATCTGCTGATAGGTTGCCCCAGTGGGATTAAATAGGTCAAATGCAGAGGACAAATTTCACTGCAGAGACAAAACATTTTTCAGATCAACTGATTACTTTAAATTTAAGTTTAGTTTAAATTGCCAGACAACTACAATGACGTCTTCCCAATATGAAAGTAAACAACTAAATTTTTATTTTTTACCAATTCTCCATAAATATACAAAATCACGATATAAAACTGTACTTCACAAACTTCACAAACCTGATGTGAAGTGCAGTAACGCATAGAGCAAAGGGAGGGGAGACTCAGCATACAAAGCTAACATGGTGATCTAAATATGTTTGCAGTAAAATCCTCTCCCATGTCGTCTATCGCTTAAGCAGCTCAAATATACAGAGATACTTACTTTAGCGTCTGAATATAAGCTATCATAAATTTGTTTGCTCTAACCATGTGTTCTCATTTAAACTCTGTATCCAGCCTCTTCATTACAGCTGACGCGACGCTTTCAAAGACGCTCTGACATTTAAGAACACAAGATGTTTATGAATGATGCAGTTCATTCACTCAGGGACAGTCTGCAGCAGCCAACCTGTTACACAAGGACAAACAACTCCTCAAAGACCTACGCTGTTTTTTTCAATGGTGTTGTATGAATTATGCATGTGGGTTGTCTGCAGTTGGTTCAAGTGGTAGGTGAAGACGAGGACACGCAGGGCTTGAGGTGTGATCTATGTTCATTCGGCGTATTAGATTCTAAAACAATGATGAAATTGTATGAAATATATTCTCCAGTTCAGCCATATCTCTGTGCACAGTCCACGACCCACCTGTCCCTTAAAGAGCACGTGACAGGTCAGACTACTCATTTCACTAAAACATACAAAAAATCTTGCCTATTGATACTTTTCAGTTGATGTTATCAACATTCCCTTGGGGTGTGATGCTAACTAGAGGCTCTGCTCTGTTTGAGGCTCTGTTAAACTTTAATCTGAGCTTTGCTTTAACCATAGACTGCATATATAAATGGACATAGCTAACCTGCCAGCCGCCGCGCCTCAAATAGGAAGTGATCGTGGCGTCATACTCCCTCAGTCCACTTCTTTATACAGTCTATGGTTTTAACACAGTCTGACCAGAAAGGACAGACTAAGCTGTAAAAGTTTATCTGATTTGCACTAACTAGCATTAGCTAACCATTTTTCAGTTAGTCACTCTCACATTTTTGTTGAAACTCAAACACCTAAACAGGACCATGAACATCTATCACAGCCTCCTGAAAATGTGCTGTTTAAATCCATTTTGTATTTTTTTTCTTTTTTGGCAGTGTTTGCTAATGTGTGCATTGTGTCACCACTGTAACTGCTGAACATTCCACCATGTAGAACACCCCCAGCGTGATGTCACTGCAAAGTATTATTTTTTTCTAGTTTTTAATTTATATTTTAACTTCCTGGTTGGACACAGGCAGCAGTAGAGGCAATTTCATAACTGTTACCTAGCAACCATAATGTTAACAAGCGCCAGAACTTTTTTAAATACGTAAGATTAGACTCAAAAATAAACAACACCTTTATTTTGTTAAATGAAGGGTTAAACAGCCAGAAAAATTCCTTCCTTGTACATGAAATTGTCTTTGCATTTTGGATGGAGTTTTCAGTATTCAACTTCCTGGATTTTCCTACTTTTTTCTAATTTTTTTCCTCAAAAACTGCCACTTGACTGATGTAAAACTGATAAATATTTACCCAAAACATTTGGGTTGATAGAGGATCACAATTGATACTTTGCAGCTGATGTAATCAGTATTTCCTGGGGGTGTTATGTTAACTGTAGGCACTATTCTGTCTGAACAGAAGACAGGACCTTGAACTCTTATATTGATCACAGGCTCCTGAAAATGTGTTGTTTAAATCAATTTTGTATTCAGTTTTCAGACCATTTTAAAACTTTTTGGTAGTGTTTGCTAACGTGTGTATTGTGTCACCATGGTATCTGCTGAAATTAAACTATAGACATATATGTACAACACCCCCAGCCTGATGTCACTGCAATGTATCAAAATGGTTCTGTTTAGCTGTGCATATGACTGAAAGGTTTTTATTCTGCATTCTTCTCTTTTAATGTTAATTTTATGATAAGTATTTATGTTTTGATGTCTTTGTATTGTGATCTTAATGTCTTTCTTATTCTGTAAAGTACTTTGAATGACTTTAAGTATGAATTGTGCTATACAAATAAACTTTAAATTCTTCAGCCAAGGCAGTGTAACCAAGCCTAGCTCAAGATCTGGAGACGGGTCTGCCCTGCTCGACAGGCTGCCTCCGGAGGATAAATGAGAGGGAAACAACTTCGAGAGGTTAAATGAGAAGGGGAAACAACTATAACATGGTTAAAAGCTCTGAAAAGTCAATTTTGCAGAATAGGTCTGGTCTTATGTCAAGGTTGGCCATGGCCAGGTTACATAAAAGGTAAATGTACTTCACTCATGCTTGAGTATTCACATATGCAAATGCACATATCCAAAAGACACAACAGTAACAGTCTACAGTGGAATTTCAACTTTCAACATACACGTGCTTATACTTTGATTTAAATTTGTTTTAGAACGAATTTTCAGTTCGTTTTAGAATGAATTTTATCGACCGTTCCACAATGACTGACATATGGGCCGTACCGGCGTGATCCTACACAGCTGATTATAAAATGCAATCGCTCATCTTTGACATTTACCACAGCCCCGCGCTTTTTCCGATCCTCACCAAATACGATTCGACCTTTAAATACTCAATTGCACCTGCGAAGGGGATCAAATCTGTCATACGGCGCTCCGCAGAATATCACACATGACACCCAGCTATCATTAGCTAACCCTGATTCTAGAGATTTGCGCTCGAAATGATAGCCCGGTGTCATATTATAAACTACACGGGGCAAATGTATTAACATGATCCACGTTGTCATAGCACCACAGAGAGAGGGGACGTAGCGAGAGACACAGATTGGGGACTGGCCGACAGAGTAGCCTTTAAATGCCTCTGAATCGGTCCACGGTTGGCATAGCGACGCGTGTCCTCTGTACGATGCATGTAGGGTTAGGTGTCAGTGCACATATAGGTTTTGTGATTCGATTGTGATTATTTTATGGAGTTGAGATACACAAACACTGCATAAACAAAGTAGACAGTTCAACGCGCTGTGTCGAATCCCGCTCGCCGCATGCGCTTGAATTCTGTTTTACTACCCAGCATGCCGTGTTCTTCACAGCTGGCCCAGTTAAAGATCCTATTTTACGCGAAATTGGCTCGTGTGAGGTTCTAGTCATGTTGGAAAATTGTTACCTCATCAAAAAATACCCAGCGTTGTGTTTTGTTTCATTCACACGTCTACATCTCCCAAGCTCAAAATGCTCTGTTCCACCTTGTGATGTCATGAAGTGGTAGTTTTCAAGCTAACAGCGACCTTTTACCTTTATTCAGTAGAGATCAGGGCTGAAATCATCCAAATGATTGTAGTGAAGGTGTATAGAGTTTAAAAACACAGTGGAGCACTTCCTGTATTACCACATGACATCACAAGGTGGAACAGAGTGTTTTCTGTTTGCGAGAACACAGTCTAAATATGCAGGGTTTGTGTGTTAAAAATGTGTGAATGAAACAAAACACAACTTCAGGTATGTTTTTGATGAGGAAACAACATTAGAACATAGCAGTCTATAGTTATAATATTATGAATGTTATCATTATGATGTGACGTCTGTGAATAAGTCAGCTCTTTTTTTTATTATTTTTTTTAAAAATGTGATATTAGAGACAATACAAACAATAAAAGACATGACATGACTTGAGGGAAGAGGGAGTGAATACAACCAGGTTTGAAGGGGTGTGTGTGTGTGTGTGTGTGTGTGTGTGTGTGTGCGTGCATGTGTTTATGGGTAGGTAAGTAATAAAACAGAAAAAGAAAACAAAAGAAATAAGAGGGAAAGGACAGAAGAGAAAAAATAAATTTTGTGAGGTTTCAAATTTTTTCCCTTTAATTTCCTCTCCTTTCTTTTTTTTTTCTTCAATCAACTCTTTTGAACGGTTCCTTAACGTGAACGGTTGGATCTCATTTTTCAAAAGAGCAGAATCTTTTGCTTTCTAATTTGTATGAATTTTTACACTGATTAACCCTGAACCAACACAAGAAGCACCGCAAGCAACACGAGTGACAGCTTTGTGCACATCATAATAACAGTTAGTGTTTTATTATTATTATTATTATTATTGGAATGCAACATTTCTTTTATATTATGCATCATTTCAATGGGTAAACCACTCTCACTTTGAACCATTTTAAACACATTTAAGCCTTGGTCATTTCTCTCTGTGATTAGTTTGTAGATAAAATGAGTTCTCACATTGGCTTTTGTCATATAAATAAACAGTAAAAGAGCCAGCCTTTTGAACCACTCTTCGACATGAACGGATTAAAAAGATTCGGATCCCATAAAAGAGCCGAAAGTCCCATCACTAATTTTTATTGAACGGAGAAGCAGTCAGAAGTCAGGATGCAGCCCTCTTTGACAAAAAGGCAAATTGCAGTTCATGTGTGTTTAGATATGTTGAACTGTGTTGAAGTTGTGTTACTATGTGAATATTATAGATAGATGGATGGATAGATTGTACAGAAGAAAGCGGGCTAAGACAGCTCTGTACTGTTGTCAGAGGAGTGGTATTTTAGCTATGTACCACACGTATGTACTTTATGAACGAAGAAGTCACAGCCTGGAGAGGGACAGTCCCATCTGCATTTCCCTTTAGAAACTTTACACGACAGGACAAAGGTATCGAACGAGTAAGTTGGAGGCTGTACATGATGTATAATCTCTCTGGTTTTTACAAGGTGATGAAAGATATAAGAATTTTCTAATGTCAAGTTATATTAAACAGTCAAAATGTACTTTAAATTGAAATGAAAGGAGCACGATGTAACTTTTTGGTGGCTGGTTTGCCCTGTTTGAAAATCATATTGCTTTGCCTTGAACGTTCCATAGTATATTCCATAGTAGTATTTATTTAATTACAAGTGTGTTTATTCATTCATTATTCATAAATACATTAAAGCTATAGTATGACGATAATATAATGTTGTTTTTGTTTTTTTTGTTGCTTTTTTTTGTGGTTTGTTTCATTATGTATGTTTTTATTGTCCTTATGTTTGTATAAAGAAGTGGACTAAGTGAGTGTGACGTCACCCACAGTGTTCGGCTCCAGTCAAATGAAGCTCATCAAGGCTAGAGCAGCACATGAAATTAAGTAGGCCTATAGTTTTTCACTGACCGAATTACTTATGTTGACCGACCACCAGGTGTCAGGTTTCTTGGATAGATCTCAGTTTGTTTTTTGTATTACATTCTGAACAGGGCACCCATGAAAAAGAGAGTCTAAGTGCTCTTATTCGGATCCCTGTATAAACTAAGATAAAGAAAGAAAAGTGAGAAGTTGTTTTGTAAAATATCATAAGAATGGGGAAAATGAGACACAGCAAATCTCATCTTTCCTCCATGCTAATTTTGGCAGTACTCCTGTCAGTTCATTGCGCCATCAAAGAAACTCTCTCTGATTGGCTGTAGTGCAGCCAACTGTAGAACTCTGGCTTATCACTGAGCTGGTTTTCTCCAGTTTCATAATAAATGACTGGAGAAGGAGTGGCATTGCCCCTGTGTGTCGACCCAAAACTTTACAGTGACATCAGCTCCCACTCATTTCTTTTATTAACCCGTTTTAGATCAATGTTGCGATTTAAAATGTGCAAATTCAAACACAATGATACACGGGTGGCATGGATACTATATAGCAAACAAAAGTCCTCTTAAAAAAGCTTGTGACTGCAACAGCACACCTCTAGCACATTGTGATGAAACAGAGTGATTAAAGGCATGCCTGCACTAAACTTGTCAGATAGAGGTGCCAGAGATCTGAGACGATACTCAAAACTTGCCTAAACAAATGTCGCTCTGGAGCCTTTACTTTCCCCATCGCTTGTTTTTGTTTCCTCCTTCCTGCTCCTGACAGTATAAATGTATCCAGACTTTCTCAACGCCACAGTGACTCCTGAGCTCTAAAGGTAAGTCTCCAGTCTCTCCTATCACAACTCTCTGCTCACAAAACCTTCATATATTTATAAATCTTCAGATGGCTCTACGTGGACTTCTGATTCTGCTGGGCTTTTTGGCCATTGGTGCAGCGTTGACTGTTCCAGCTGTGATGAGTGCTCCATCTGTAAGTATTTGAACCTAACCTGGTTTATGGTTTAGTCCTGGTTTGGTCCCCATTTGGTCCTGGTGTGGTCCTAGTCTAGTCTAGTCCTGGTATGGTCCTCGTTTGGCCTTCATCTAGTCCTGGTTTAGTTCTGGTCTGGTCCTGGTTTAGTCCTGGTCTGGTCCTTGTTTGGTCCTGGTCTAGTCCTGGTCTAGCCTTGGTCCAGTCCAGGTATAGCACTGGGTTTAGTTCCACTTTAATCTGAATTTTGTTGTGGTTTTGCGGAATATAAAACAATTATTTAATTTGGAAATATTTAAATGTATCTTATTTTTGTAATCACAGGAGGCAGAGGGTGACCAAGGTAAGTCAAACCAAGTTACAGTTTTGTTTTTATGACTCAGAAAATAGTTTGCATGATTTCTATTGGTTGTTCATTGAAGGCTGTGCTGACGGCTGGACTAAGTTTGAGTCTCGTTGTTTCAAGTTCTTCAACGAGAAAAAGTCCTGGACCGATGCAGAGGTAATAATAAAAAGACAAACAAAAAGTCACATTGATAAACGTAATAATAGGGCTAATGATTTAAAGGCCCGGTGTTATAATGTTGTTTCCTCATCAAAAACATACCTGGAGTTGTATTTTGTTTCATTCACACATGTTTGAGCATCTACCTTTTACCTTTTGTTAAGCAGAGACTGGCAATTCCAGGCCTGAAATTATCCAAATGATTCTAGTGAAAACGCAACTCCATGTATGTTTGCGATGAGGAAACAACATTGTAACATAGATCAGAAAATAACGTAATATGGGACCTTTAATAATAATACTAATGACAGTAATTACCTCTTGATTCCATAGAAAACCTGCCACACTCTCGACGCAAACCTGCCCTCCATCCACAGCTTGGAGCAGAACAGTTTCATTGTGGACATGATCCTAAAGGGCAGTGGGGGCAACAGTCACACCTGGCTAGGTGGGATTGATGCTGTGGAGGTAATGGAAACCAGTGTTGTCACCGTACAAAAATTTCAAACTCGATTTCGATACTGATTGCAATACCACAGTGATAATAAAAAACACTTTTGATTCAGATAGTAGAATGTAATTTTCAACATTAAATAATAGTACTTTCTTTTATATTTCCACGTGGCCTTATATCTGTGTAATCCCTCAGTCGTCCAGTAGGTTCCATAGTGGACCATGGGCGTGTACTAGTCTATGTGTCTTATACTTGTGAAAGATACAGCTCAACATCATTCTAAAGCTATTCAGGAAAGGTTCATTTCTGTCCTGTGAATGTGACTTTTTTAGTATCGATACCTGCTCAAATGAGTATAGTGTCAATACAAATTTTAGTATGGATTAGTGTCTGATTTTCGATACTTTTGACAAACCTAATAGAAAAATGTGGTCACAATCTTCGGGCTTTAGTCCTGTCTTAAACACTTTTACACTTGTGATTCCTTGTGATATTGACAGGAAGGGAAGTGGCTGTGGAGCGATGGATCTGTTTGGGACTTCACCCGTTGGCCCTCTTCAGGCTCACAGCCAGATAACGCTGGAGGAAATGAGCACTGCCTCATGATGAACTGGGACGGTATGGGACCTCGCACATTTTTGTTGATAATAATAATAATAATAATAAAGTTCGGTTCAAAATATATATGAATAAACACAGTCAAGTGCTTTTAGGTGCTCTAGTAGGTGCTCAGGTCTGAAAGGATTCAAATCCAACACTCTCCTGTATCTGCGGATAAAAGCTTAAAACTTTGGGGAGGGCAGTTTCTATACTGTGGAGGGCTCTAAAACCAAATGGAAATGTCTCAAAGATGTTGTTTTCATTCATAAAATTTAAAATTTGTTTGGAAACAACTTTTTCTAAAACTTTAGATAAAAAAGGGATTCTTAAAAATCTGGCGGGGATGACATCATCCATTGCATGTGGTTGACTTCATGTGAAATAAAACATCAGATAAAGAGGAGAGAGATAAAGGGATAAAACTGTCTGTGTAATCCCTCAGTCCAGGTCTGATCCATAGTAAAAGCCAAAAGTAAAATCTGTCAACTGGACAAAACGTTGTAGGAGTGAAGACGTTCGCTGCTCATCTGTCAACTGGACAAAACGTTGTAGGAGTGAAGACGTTTCGCTGCTCATTCAAGCCGCTTCTTCAGCTCTGGTCAGATTACAGCTGGACACTGCTTCATATTTATCTGAAGGGAGGAGCTAACTACACTGAAACTGGAAACAGCTTTTGTTTTGTTTCTGTATGTAGGCTTGGTCTATTGAGCTACACTCAAGTGTGCACTGTGCCTGAGTCATACTTAGCATATTCATTCATCTCTTAATGGGAGCTTTCACACCTATTGGCATCCTGGCTAGCTCTATTGTTCTCTTTGCTTTCTTTGTTTGCTTTGGGTCTGAGGATGGAGTTATAGATTTCCCCCATCTACTAGGCTACTATAAAAGAATGTCGCTGCCGCTCCCTCTCTCTCCTGTCTCTCGCTCGCTCATGTGTGTCTGCTTGTCGCAGCTTCCACGTGTGATTTCTTCACCTAAAACAGATGACAGAAAATGAGATTTACTTTTATCAAAAGTCATGGGGGAGGACTCTCAGACCCCCTCATATGCTCCTTTATGTCTCTGTCTCTCGCTCTCATTTTTGTTATACTCCTATTGGTCCCTAAGCTCATATACACCTATGCACAAAGTTTTGCTGCTAAACCTCAGCAGGCGCACACCTAAAAGTAATTCCTAAAGAAGCAGAATCACATTCCAAATACCGTGTTACAGCTTAAGTTTATTTTAAGTATTGACTGAATGAATAATGCAGTGTAAAATCTCATTGCGTGTCTTAAAAGATGCGATATAAATTCTTTGTGTTATATTATTATCTGTGAACCCAACCATTTCTCTCTGAAAACAGCAACGTTTTGGAATGACGCCCCAAACTCCTGGTCTCTGGTCTACATCTGTGCCAAAGATGTTCTGCAGCGTACACCTGAACCCAAGAAAGTGGCCCTGGATCTGGACGGCTTCCACTGCCATTGCACCCCGTAAACAAAGTGCTCACTGCGTCTGTCATCAAGAAAGTGACACATCGACTCTGTTTGTGATCAAGCTGAAAGCTCAGATGGAGCTTTTGTTTTCTTTGTGATTAAACTTCTTTTTTTCTCAGCATCAACCCAGTGTCATGTGTTTTATATCTCAGTTCTCTGGAAAACACAATCACATTTTTTTTTATTTCTGATATCAAGACCATGATGGGACCAATCAGGATTTTGTTCTGTGTTGATACCTGTTCAAATGTGTATCTAGTTTTAATACTAGTTTCAATATATTTAGTTACAGATTTTTAACACCCCTATCCATTTTTTAAAAAACATCCTACAACTTACAACTCTTTGTCCTTGACCTTACTAGAACTATTAAGGAAAGGCCCTGTCATATTGTTTATACGATACCTGTTCAAATGTGTATCTAGTTCTTTTATTTAAGTATAGACTAGTGTTTTCACTGTACTAAAATATTTCAACTCGATTTTGATACTAAGGAATATATTTGATACTTAAAGCAGAACAAAGTAACTTTTGCAGTAGCACTCCCACTACAGGTTGCTTGTGATAACTGTCCTAAACACTCCTGTAACAACTGTAACAACCCGATACATTTTAAAACCATTCCACTACTCAAAATGCCTTCGATATCCAGCTCCAAACCCAGTCTACAGTCATCACAGTGAATGACTCTGTGTTATTGGTCTCTACATTGGTCTCTATACACACCTGTAGCAGCATGAGGCTCTATCTATGTCCTCACATCTCCCTCAAAAGATACTTGAAATATCAAACTGGGGGTGTTCTACATGAATGTACATGGCAGAATGTTCAGCAGTTACCATGGTGACACAATGCACACTTTAACAAACACAGCTTATGACTATAATGCTATTTGAGTTGGACTTGTTTAACAGCACGAATCAACTCAACTGTTGTAGTTCCAACTTAGTCAGTTCTTTCTGGTCAGATAAAGCTCAGATTAAAGTCTAACAAGCAGACAGAGCAGTGCCTACAGTTGGCATCACACCCCCAGGGAATGTTGATGACTTCAGTAGTATCAAAGTATCAATTGTTCCAACTCAGAACCTGGGAGACAGAAACTCCTTAGTTCACTTGGATGGGAGGTTGGGTAGGAATCGCGTCACTAAATGAGGCATCTTTTGCTTTAAGCATGCTCTCCCTCACCCCTCTTTTTGCCTATTTGGGAAAGGACGTTGTTGAAATGCATTTGTAATGAGGAGCGAGTTGTCGAGGAAGCGGCCGTGCCAGTGGGGGGCAGGGCGATTCGGGGACAGAGCTTTTAATGAGACTCTCAAATGGATTTCTTCACACAAGTTGATTGCCGGAGTCTTCACAAACGGCATTTATTTGTAGACCAAATACCAAATGTCATGCAGTTTAACAGTGGATTGGCATTTAAGTCCATTTGAGCAGCTTTTCCAACAGTGACTTTTAGACTTCACTAACTGTAAGATAAAATTGAGAATTTCACTGAATAGTTTATTGATGGTATAAGAGTAGTAGTAGTAGTTGTAGTAGTAGTAGTAGTTGTTATAGTAGTGGTTGTGGTAGTGGTAGTAGTGGTAATAGTAGTAGCAGTGGTGGTAGTGGTAATAGTAGTAGCAGTAGTAGTAGTGGTAGTGGTAATAGTAGTAGTAGTAGTAGTGGTAGTGGTTATGGTAGTAGTGGTAGTGATTATAGTAGTAATAGTAGTGGTAGTAGTAGAGGTGGTAACAGTAGTAGCAATAGTTTTAGCAGTGGTAGTAATAGTGGTTATGGTAGTAGTGGTAGTGATTATAGTAGTAATAGTAATGGCAGTAGTAGTGGTGGTAATAGTAGTAGTAGTAGTAGTAGTGGTAGCAGTGGTCGTAGTAGTATATAGCAAAAACAAGCACAATGTTTTCTTTAATCTTAATTCAAGTTATTGGTACAAATTGAAAAATACTAACCGCACCTGCTTTTTGATATTAATATCTGAACCTGTCATGCTGTTAAATCTATACCGTGTATTAATTGGTTAATTGACACAGATATTAAAACTGATAGTTGGCACCAAACTAACTGCATTTTTTCTGTATTAACTACCAAACAGTTTTGGTCGATACCAAAGAGGAACCGAGTTTTGGTACCCAGCGAAATGTCCAAATGTCTTCCAAAAGCCAATCTAGCCAGTAAAACGTCAATGTCATTGCTAGTAGATGTTCTGTTTAATGTAAAGCTTCAGCACCACTGGATTCCACTGTCTGATAATCCCCCTGTACCTCCTATAGACCTAACAGAGCCCGGCTAACAAGACTCGGGTCTCCTCTTTCTTTATTACACCGGCCCACACCAGCTTCCACACATGTTCAAATCCTCCTCTCCCCTTTAAACTCCGCTGTTAAGTCCTTTACACTCAGAGAAATCTGCCAGACAGCCAATCGAATGGAGGGTTATATGGATAAAATGTCTCACTGTGAAATGGGCTAGTCTTAACAAGTGATTGAGATTTTGTAGATATCACGGTCAGGACTTTCCAAATGTGGTAAAAATCTGTATGCGGGAGATTCCAAGGCTTTCAAGAGACTGCTCATGCGTTTCTATAGAAGGTTGAATTGGGTGTAAGATACGCGGTCTGAGTGTTTTGACAAGTTGGCAAAATGAGGTGAGGATCAGTTTCCTTTATGGGCAATAGCGTGCATAATCTGGTCTAGTTAATTAAAAGTGCACTATGTAGCTTTTCTGATGGAGGGTCGGCTACCAGTAGTCTCCATACAGATCTTATTGCTTTGACTAGAATGAAACAAGCAGGTGAGGCCGCGTAGCCAAGTTACGTGACAGATCTGTGGAGAATGCGCGTTTTAGCAATAAAAAAAAACACCTGTAATTGACTAAGCAGGTAGATAAGTTTAGTGTCATACTGCGGAACATTTAAGGCACAGTGATGACATCTCCATGGAGGTAAGCAGGTATGGACCCTTCACCCAAAAAGTTACAAAAAGTGTTATGTTCAGATTAAGACATTTTTACGCACAAAACCTGGGATATCGATAAGTCTTTGTTGCTTCTCTATCACCAACAATGTGTCAAAAATGAAAAAGTTAAACAAAAAAAAAATCTTTGAAACATGTTGCCAATTTTGCCAATCTTCACTGTGAAAACACCAGTATTTGCCCATTCAGCTTGCCTCCACCTCACTTTTTACCTCAAAACCCTTTTGTAATAAAACCACATACTGTTGAAAAATCAGCTATTTTTTCCGTCCCTTTGGAAAACATCTCTCTTGCTCTTTTGTAAGACTCGTTGACATTGCGAGCTTAGGTCTCTACGCTTTAGCTTGGCGGATTTCTGACCACTCTTGGGGAACTGGCAATGTGTATATAACGCTATTCCGGCTACAGTACTCCTAATCCCCAATCACAACGGACCAATTAGGCTCTACCTGGGATTATGTAGTGATTTCTAATGACTAGCAGTAGCTTTAGCCCTGTACAAACCAACAGTGCATACAGCTCTAGACTTTGCACTTCATGGCTAAGACGACACGGTCTCGAGAATTAGCCAACTGTTGATAGCTTCGTCGCTGTTGATTCTCTTAAACCACAGGCACCTAATTTGTACCTTTCCGGCGGCTTTACAAATGGAGGACTTAGAGATTTGCATTGCCTTACTTTACCGGGCCGTAGACTCCCAGAACACCAGTGCTGGGTGGTAATGCATTAATCAAACAGGCTTCTACACAATAGCGGCCCCCGTGCTAATAGAGCTAACATCAACAAGGCCGCACAGGTACGAGCCAAATCAGACCACCAGCAGAGGATTAAATGAGACATCAGTCAAAGAAATGCAGGGAGTTAGAGAAGTTATGGGGAAGAGGTTGGAACTTGGAAGACAGGTTTGAAATCAGGTTTGGGTAGAAGTAAGTTAAATTTCCATCCATCCATTTTCTCCCGCTTATCCGGGGCCGGGTCGTGAGGGCAGCACTCTAAGCAGGGACTCGCAGACTTCCCCCACCCGAGACTCCTTCTCCAGCTCCTCTAGTGAGACCCCAAGGCACCTGATTTTTACTGTCTTAAAAATGTGAAAACAGAACTAGTTCATTTTAACTGGCAGTGGTCCAAAGTTAATATTAATATATATTTTTTTTTTTACCTCAAAATCCTTTGTCCTAAGGCAGCTTAGTTTTAGTAGCTATGCTGAGGAAGTATGGTAACTTGAGCACTATCCTCAGTTTCCTCCTACTTTCCCTGTCAACAACATTCACTATTCAGTTCATCTGTAGTCTGTTCATTGCTATTCACAAGCTGTTCCCTGTCCCACTCCCCTCTGAAGAGTGCAACTGTTTCAGATGCCCCTCTTACGCCCTGTTCTATGGACCCGGATCCTCCCCTTTCCTCACCTGGCTGGATGACCCCTATCCTATCCTGGATGAGCCCCCTCTGTCCCTTAGTCTTGAGTGGGCTCTGGTCCTGCAGCTTTGAACTTTATCTGCAAATCGATGCAGGTTAGTCCTGGACACATCTGCAGCCTGTCCGTCCTTGATTAATCCTGGTTTAGTCCTGGTTTAGTCCTGGTTTAGTCCTGGTCTAGTCCTGGTTCGGTGTGTTGTAGTTGGAGGAGGGTCTAAGGACAGAGGATGTTCAGGGACAGTTCTCCATTTGCGTGTTTTCTATGAATGTC
This sequence comes from Periophthalmodon schlosseri, assembly GCA_000787095.1. Classification (NCBI taxonomy): domain Eukaryota; kingdom Metazoa; phylum Chordata; class Actinopteri; order Gobiiformes; family Gobiidae; genus Periophthalmodon; species Periophthalmodon schlosseri. The sequence goes on along the minus strand of KN479507.1, from coordinate 33,703 downwards.
GGTTAATCTGTCTGTTATTGACCAATGTCTGTTTCACTGTTGGATATTGTAACATTCTGTTGGTTAAATCAGTGATCTTGTCCTAAGAGGCATCTGCTGTTGTGATTTTGGGCTTTACAAAAATAAATTGAATTGAATTATTCCTCACCTACCATATGCATTCTGAGCATCCTAATTATGCTCCACAATGAGTTTATAAGAGCTTTTCACAACTACAGAGTGGAGTTTTGCCATGACGGTAAAGCTAACACTAACTAACATGTTAATCCGCACTTCCGGATTATCGGACAACAAAATGCTTTCTAATTGGATGAGGACTTAGGAGCTGCTTATACAATATATCTGTAATGAGGTAAGACCAATTTTGCTCAAATACATGGAAAGAAAAAAACGAGGTCACCTTTCTAGTCAGGCTTCATCAGCTGCTTGTATCCATGGAGATATTATTGCTTTATCTGGAATGTTCCACAGTACATTAAACTTATATTTATTACATTAGAGGTGTTTTTGTTACCTTGAAAAATATGCATTATTACTGTGAGCGGGTCGACTTTCCACAAATCTGCTTGGTTCCATGGAGATAGATTAGTTTAATGCCATACTTCGGAACATTTCAGGTAAAGCAATCACATCACCATGGAGATAAGCAGCTAGCTACAGAATGGTTACATAATGCAGCTTTAAATACTTGAAAGTCAAATTTTTCAAAGGTGTTTTTGAACAATAAAAATGCAATGGAACAAAACTAATAATACTATACTGTGTAACATTCCAGGCAAATCACTGACATCTCGAGCTGGTTCCAACATCCTTCACCAGAAAAGTTACACAATGCACCTTTAACCAATTCTTCATTTTTCATTTTTCTTGTCAAACTTTTTGAATGTATATATATATTTATACATAGCTGGTTACACAGTATTTGATGTATCACTGTTATTACTACTCGTACATTTCGTTAGCTACCAATATCTACCAACTGCAGACCAAATCCAAACGAAACTGATGAGTAAACCTTTCTATATTGATCACCACATAGTCATTGGAGTAACAGCAAGCACGAATCTAAACCTATATCGACACAGGAGACTAGCGGACCTCATCTTTAGCTTTCTGAAGTATTTTTACCCCTGAGTGTGCAGAGATATGCAGGCAGAGAGAGGCTGCACGTACCCGCGACACCAGCCCAGCGAGGGGTGGAATAAGTCAAGAGAGGAAAGGTTTGAGGCAACTTAAAGAAAGTGAGTAGATACTTAAAGGCGCAGTACCTGATTTGTACCATTTCAAAAACACGAAAAACAGAAGTAGTTCATTTGAAGTGGTCCAAAGTTATTCCTCACTTTCCTAACTCATTCCTGACATCCTAGTAATTCACTGTGATGACATTATAAGCTCTTTTTCTACTCCGAGGCCAGAGTGGAGTTTTGCTGTAGTGGTGTAATGCTAACAACAACTAGCACGCTAACAGTGCAGTTTCTGATTCTTGGACAATAAAACATCTTGTAATCAGACAGTACACGGCGGTCTCATTTTAGGAGCAGTAAATACATTTTGTGCCTCTTAGAATATGGAACTTTTCATGTTGATTGGGTCTAGGGTTCACAACGCGTTACTTTTACTGAAGCACAATAGAAAAAGGGAGTAAAGAAAGGGAATGTGATCTGTCATCAACACACCCTCCCCATGTACCACTGCTGAATTTAGAAAACTATGGAATATTGCAACAAAAACATGAAAAGACCTTTAAAATCCTAGAGCGTTCCAGTAAATTTCTCATAATTTTTTTTCCCATAGACATGAAAATAGTTTAAAAGCCTGCTTAGGGTTAATCAGCTACATGGTAACTAATGACCACAAGATCTATAATTTTATTTAAAATCTGTTTCTGAAACTTTATAAAGCACCAAGTCATTAAAACATTTACCGAGTCTTGCGTTTTAAATGTGCTTTTTGGACTTAAAACAAAAGTGTTATGGATAGTAGTCACCACGTAGCTGGTTAGCCTCCGCGATGCCTTTGAACTTTTTTGAAATGTCTATAAAATTAATAAAAAATGTCCTTCCGTAACCAGAACGGGTGGTCACCGTTGAGCTCCATTGAAAAAGAAATACTTTCTTGCAGTCTGCATCTAATCTAAACACACTAGAAGAAAGACTCTCATATGGTTGTTACCTTTTTGGATGAGAGCGTGTTGACTGTTTAATGGGGTCCACTCTGATTCACTTTGCCTTCAGAAGAAGCTATTCCAAAGCTGTGCACCTGCTCAAAAATCATCAGCATTAATACTAACAAAGTTCCAAGCGCAATGATTTACGTACTTGTACTTGTCTACCTATGATGTAACAATCCGGTGAAAATTGAAAGAGTGATTTTTGAGGCTCAGAGCAAGATGTATACACTACCAGTTAAAAGTTTGGACATACCACCTTATTCAAAGTGTTTTTTCCTTCATGTTTACTACTTTCTACATTTAAAAAATACAAAACATGTCAAATATATGAAGCAAAATATTTGGAATTTTGTAATAAAGAGTAAAACTTAAATAACTCTACTAAATATTTTTTGACAAAGCAAAAGGTGGCTACCGGTACTTTGAGGATCTGAAAATAAAATGGTGAGTTCAATAACAAAAACAGATATCTCCATTTTGAAAAAACGACAAATATTGTTTTTTCTTCTTGTTACCATTTTTTTGAGATATTACGAATGACAATAATGTACAGTGGATTTTATCAAGAAAGACTGGTATAAAATTTTGATAGCAGTAAAACCCTTCGATGACTTTTTTCAAATGGCACCGTGGCATCTGTTTTTGCAAATGAACCTCTATTTACCTTTTTTCTTTGCTACATAATTCCATATATCTTACATTATATATTTGATGTTTTCTGTATGCATCTAAAATGTAGAAAGTAGTAAAAAAACTGAATATGCATCTAAAATGTAGAAAGTAGTAAAAAAAACTGAAAAAAACACTGAATGAGAGGGTGTGTCCAAACTTTTGACTGGTAGTGTAGTGCACCGCTCCTGGTCTGACCTCCTCGGGTACATGTGGCCTTAACTCTCACATTACAGGACTAATCAGGTGGATACTGCTCCCGTGTTATCGACTGCATGCCTCTTCACAGCTGACAAACCGAACCAGGCACGATCCATTTAACATGCTGCGGTGGGTAAGAGAGGTGAGTCCATGTGTCAGCTCTGGTATGTCATGGGCAGCGTGTGAGGAACATGCTAACGGTGCAGCTCTTAGGGGTAAATGGGAAAACGAGTGTGTTCATTTGGTGATTATTTTAATTTGTAAGCTTTGATTTTAAGATTTTTCATTCAAAGTATTAAGAAAAGTAATTAAATCAAGTATGTTTGCCTACTGCCTACAAATATTTGAAAACCACTTTATGAAATCGAATTTAAATATAGCAATTACATGATATCATCAATAATAACTTTTCTGGCGGGGACTTTATGAAATCGAATTTAAATATAGCAATTACATGATATCATCAATAATAACTTTTCTGGTGGTTGGTCTGCCTGCTGCTTGTCTCTGATTTATTGATTTGAGTGGAATGTTCCACAGTATGGCATTAAAGCCCCTCCCCTCACCTGTGCTCTCTTTACTCTTTACTACAAAATTCCAGGCCACATCAGGCACACATTCAGACAGCAGTAACATAGAGAGCATCTAGTGGTGTCACATGAGAATACAACAAGGCCAGTTCTAATTACACATGGCAGCTTTAGGTGTATCTACTTTGCATTAAATTTTACGGTAATGCTAATAAAACTGTTGAGCTTCCTTGCCTCCATGGTGATAAATACGTCTGATGCAATACTATGGAACATTCCAAGGAAAGAGGTTATGCACTGGCATCATTTTATTTGAAAAATGCCCCTCAACATTCTGCCTGAGTGGCACTGAGGCAGAGCTATGGGACAAACAGACAAAATTTGCCTTTTGTAAACTCATTTTGTTTGTGGAGCTGTTGTTTTCACCCCACAAAATTATTTCCTCAACACGCAGACTCAGAAACATGTTATTTAAGGAGAGAAAGGTTCAGTTCAACTGTGTCTGATCCAAAGTCTGTATCAGTGATAAATGTACGTGTAGTCTGCAGTGTCCCTGTGGTTTAGCTTTAACTGTTAATTGGATTTCTATTGTTGACTTGATTTTCTTGTTTTAAATGTCAGGTATAAACTAAATATTACTCGGAGTTGTAGACTTTTATATTTGTTATTAGACTGCAGCAGCTCTTTCAGATTTTAGATTTAATGTTTTGAGCTTTTACAGAAGAAAATGTCATTACTTACCATTGACACTTATATACCTTTACACTCACTAATAAAGTTCCAAAGGCTGTGATCTGCATAACCTCTATACAATAACATCTCCATGGAGACAAGCAAGTGGCGGACCAATGACTTTTCTTTTCTTGTTAGAATAAGTGTGCTTTCTCACTTGCAACCTCTGGTCCAGACTTTCAGACTTTCCTGTTTTGGTCCAAACTCTTGGTGTGAACGCTCCCTCAGACCATGGTCTGGACCAAACAGCTGGTCCTTTGGTCAGGAAAAAGTTGCGGTCTTGGTCCAGACCAAAGTCTGGTCCCGTGCAGTGTGAACACGAAGGTTCAGACTTTTGTACCAAATCCAGGATCACGCACAGACGAGCGAAAATGAGGAAGAAAACGCCCAAATGTGAAGAGAAAAGTAAGAGACCAGCCTACAGTGATTATAAACTACAGTAAAGTCGTATTGTGCCACATTGACACCACGGAGAGCTGCGCAGAGCTCTTGGTTTCATCAAGTGTCAAATTAGCAAAGTTAGGCTTCCAGACAAAATAACTGCAAACCACTCTGCCAAAATACAGCCTGCTGCTTGTTTGGGTTAAAGATAAGCCTTATTTGTCCTACAATCATCAAATGCACACGCCTTCAGTGTCAGTGAAATTATTCTCCTTCCCAGAGCCACCAAAACTGAGAGATGCCCTTTGTACACGACCACAACAACAGCGTAGGGTAAACTGTCGTGTTAGATAAACCGAAATGATCCATTTACCAAACGCACGCTGAAATGAACATATCAAACACAAGCACTCTAATGGCAGCACTTGGGTGGATGCACTGCTCTAAATCACTGTTCTTACCATGTAGTAGACTGACATTGCCTGGTGCCAAAAACTGATATATATCTGCATAATCCACTTGTATCGGCACATTTGCACATACAAAACCGCATGCCAGCACTACACCAATGAAATGTTAGGTACACCCGCCTAACATGGCTGATTGGTCTTCTTCCTGCATCTTCAAAGCCAAATATTTTCTTCAGTAGTATACACTGTACATATACTTTGACACAGTATATTCCTGTTTCTGTTCCAGGCTCACATATATCTCCAGTTCTTTTGGATGTGTCCCCTTTGGCTGCACAGATGTTCCTAGTTTCTGTTGGCAGTGTGTCTTAGTGGACGACGTTGCCAGCTCTTGCTAACATTAGCTTCCCAGCGCCTCTGTCCACAGTGCCAGGATCCTGCTGGGGCCTCCTCTGAGAGCACTACTGTACAAATCCACCTCAACAAATCAAACCCTAATGCGGACATGGCTCTTGTATGTGCCACCATTACATGTTTAAGCCTATTAACTGTATATATAAGGCCCTGCTATGACATTGTAGCCGCTTTATTATGTAGTTTTGTTGTCTGCTGTTATGTTTTGTTCATTTGTGTAGGATTATTGCCTCTTACTGGTATTTGTCAGTATATTAACCCATGAAGCTCTTCCTTGTTTTTAAAGTCCATACAACTTCACAACTTTTCAGACCAAGCCATCGTTCAACTTATGCCAACGTCAGAGCAAAGTTAACATTTTTAAGTGTAGCAGTCATGATTTTTGTGCCCTTTGCAATCATTTTGCACTGATGGTGTCTCACCCACTAAAATGTTGATGCATTTCCAAGTGGGGTAGATTTTTATTTGTTTATTTTCCATGCATCCGTAGTTTGTTCGAAAAGATTCTAAATAGCGTCAGAAAAGCAAATGAACTGAGACACATCCTTCCAAAAACTTCCTGAGAGTATTCAATGGGTGCTCAGAAATAAGGGTTCAGTCATATGTCATTCATTTCTATTAGAGGTGAACCAAAATGGAATATAAGGTTATGGTACACTTTATTGTTAAATGTGTCCTTTGCATTTGACCCATCCTTCAAGGTTGCCAGGGCATCTCCTCAGGAGCAGTGAGCAGCGCAGCAGCCAGGGACCCATCTCCACTACCTACCGGTCCTAGCAGCATAGTGAGATACGACGTAGCATCCTGGTACGGCTCTTTTACTGCCCAGTGCAAAGCCAAATTGCTCAGATTGGTAACTACAGCTCGAAAGTTGGCAGAGAAGCTGGTCCAAAAGCCTCTACAGTCCCTGTATGAGGAAGTTATGGTCAGTCAGGCCAACAAGATCCTGAGTGACCCATCTCATGTTCTATTTTCAGAATATGAATTGTTACCCTCTGGAAGGCCCTACAGAGCCAGCAGATGCAAGTGTAATTACTTCAAGCTGTCCATGTTCCCATTTCAATCTCCCTCCTCAACAAGCAAACAAACAAGCAAATAGACAAGCAACAAACTCTGTCCGGTCCCTGGCCCCTTCACTTTACTCCAAGGGCATCGGGGAGGCCCTCAGCTGCCCTCGACCCCCCGCCCAACCCTCCCAATGGGGATGGTTTTGGGTGCTGTGATCCCCCATTGCCTTTTGTAGGTGGGACATTAAAGTTTATCTTCCCTGGAAGATGATGGGCGCAATGTCCCCGGAGGAAACCCACCCAGACACGGGGAGAACACGCAAACTCCACACGGAAGGCCTGACTCGGGAATCGAACCCAGAGCCATCTTGTTAGTGCTAGCCGCTCAGACACTGTGCCGCCATTAGAGATAACAATAACATGATGCATTGTTTTTGAATGAGCCTCTGATTTGTAAGAGAATCTAGAGATACAGAGTGGTTCTCATTCTATTAATATACTGGGGAATACTAAGGCCAAAAATACCCAAAGTAGTTTAAAACGTCATCATAATGCATAAGCAGGATGTTGAAAATGGAATTGTACAGTCATTCTCCAGTATGTACAGCGTCTCCTGCCCCCGCTGGCAGGGCAGTGTAATGATTCCTCATAAACATTCATTGTAAACATGTGCTTATGCTGCATTAGAGACCAGAGCCAGCTGTTCATCACCTGTCGGTCTGTCTGTCTGTCTGTGGGGGCTTAATGAGGCATAATCGTGCTTATATTACCATGAACTTTGATTTATGCTCAACTGATAGTGGCTAATTAACTTTAATTACAATTATTAAGGATTGTCAGTGTCTACATGGGCAGTTCATATTCACACCGACTGATGAAATTGGTTTTATATTTTATTAGGAATATTTGTCATTACCAATTGTTGCTATACAAATAAGAGTTGATGTCTTTCCCAAACCGTACTCAAACATTTGTGTACGATATAAAAAGTAATTAGTTATCCTTTACTAATTACTTGTTAAAAATGTAATATTACACTGCTTACTTAATGCCTCAAAAAAGTAACTTAGTAACATTATTTTGGGATTACTTTATGTGTGATGTTGTTCAAAATGAAACAAATACTGTAGAAAATACAGTACAATTACTTTTTCATTTGGTGGTATTCAGAATACAGTTGCTTTTCTAAATTTATCGAAATACATGGCGGTACTTGATGACACAATTTAGGCTTCAAACTGCACTGAATTAGTGAGAAAAAAATATAAAACACTGCTCTTGTGGTTCAACTCTGCATGAAAGTATTCCAAGTATTGAGAATGCAGTACTCTGATTGGCCCATGTGCTAGAATACATTACAAAATACATTTTAATGCAGGTATTCAGTATTCTGTAACGAAATACATTTTCAAAGTATTCTTCCCAACACTATCTATAGGTAACTAAGTAACTAACAAAGTACTTTGTAACTTAAAAATGTAACCCAACACTGTTTACCAGTCTATATGCACAGTACATGAGTGAATTAAATACATCTGGCATAAATACATAAATAAAAAAGTGCAACTTAGCAAAATGAAAAATCTAAAATACAAATACAAACCAAAATACATAAATAAATGAGTACGGTGCAAACATGTTCTCATAATGTCACTTCTTTATAAAGTGCAGTACCACCACAATCCCCTCTCTCTAGACATGTTGTTGCCCGAGTCCATGTTTCTTATTGTTTATTTGAGCATAAATCTTTCATCGTAAAAACACAGTGGGTTTGACATAGAGACACGTGGCTGTTTCTTATGGCTGTGTGTCTTTGTCTCGGGCCCTCACTCTGAATAGTCCGTATGAAAACTGCACAGCGCTCAGACACAGGGCTTCAAAGTGTCCAATGCATTTCTGCCTCATCGCAAAAGTGACAGTGGTTTATCTTTCGTAACAGCGAGAAGTTATGCCGCCACGAACATATACAAAGGATTGTCAACCAACCTGAAATCTGGGGGTTCGAACATTGTTTCCTTGAGTAAGTAATGTTCCATACTATGAAAGTAAACTCATACATTTTGCATTTATTCAGTTACAGATGTTGTATTGCTCAAAAATGTAGAAGAAAATGCATTCTTAAGCCTGGTGTCCACTGCACATTTTTTTTTATCTTATAATGTCACATTGCACGACGTGAGGAATTTAAATCGCACACAGCACACATGCCGTAGACTGTATACATAAATGGACGTAGCTAACCTGCTAGCCACCGCGTTCCAAATAGGAAGTGAGCATGGACGCGCTTCCACCTCCATTGACACTGGCTCCAATTCACTTTTTATTGAAAAACTGTTGCCCCTCTCCCCATAACTGCTGCTGTCAGGCTCGTTATTTTGGTTTTAAAATGTTTGTATTAATCTGCGCTACATGATCCTGGTGATTTTTATAAGATATGAACATTAATAACATACTAATGAGGCCCCTTCTGTCACTTAGGTCGCTCCCATTAGCGTTAGCAACAGGTTTGACTGACAGCACGAGCGGTGTGGGCGGGAAGGGGCGTTACCTTCAACAGCCTCGCTCCAGATCGGCTCATTGGTTGCTATGATACTCGCAGTCTGAATTCCAGGGAGAGATGGTCCCGCAGATAAGTTTAATGCCATAGCGTGGAACATTCCGGGCAACCCAGTAACATCTCTATGGAGAAAAGTAGGTGGTGGAAATAAATATTACACAGTGCACCTTTAACAACAAGACAAGTTACACGATGTACCTTTAAGACTGGACTTTGCATTAAAAAGTTTGGAGGAAAATCTATTTAGCAAATTCCTGCTCATGTGATCAATGTACATTCCATATATACATTGATATTGCTGCTTAATTTTAACCAGATTTAGTTCTTCCTTGGGCATTGCAACTCATCTTCACAAAAACACGTAGATTATTTTTGCTTGACAGTGAGAAGTAGCGCTGCCAAGACTGTGCTTTGGAATAGAAAGTCCCAGAATGCACCGTCACCTCCGGCAAAGATCTGAGCAATGGAAAAGCGCCGCACAAAAATACATTTGTTTGGAGTCTGATCCCGGCGCGTGGAGCAAAATTACAACCTCAGGCATGCAAATACACAAGCAGATGTGTGACAATGCATAAATCTTCAAATATGGCTTACATAATTAACCTGCATGGGGGGAGTGTCAGCAAACTTGTCAGGAAAAGCATTAGGGGCTGTTGGATTGTAAGTGTGGACCCCCAGAAGAAGCGTTGTCACGATACTAACGTTTCAAACTTGATTTCAATACAAAGGAATAGACTCCAAACTCAATACTGATTCTGACACCACGATGATGATAAAAAAACACTTTATTTAGACATCAGAATGTGATTTTCAGCATTAAATCGTAGTACTTTCTTTTATATTTTCACGTGGCCTTATATCTGTGTAATTCCTCAGTCGTCCAGTAGGTTCCATAGTGGTCCATGGGCGTAAACTAGTCTATGTGTCTTATACTTGTTCTGATGCAGCTCAAGATCATCCTAAAGATATTCAGGAAAGGTTCATTTCTGTCCTGTGAATGTGACTTTTTTAGTATCGATACCTGCTCAAATGAAGATAAAACATAAAAAAAAAATGTTGTACTTATTTAACTTCTTTCTTCACTGCATAATTCAATATATTTGACTTCATATATTTAATGTGTTCTGTGTGAATGTAAAATGTAGAAAGTAGTAAAAAAAACATGAGATGGCGTGTCCAAACTTTTGACTAGTAGTGTAGATGTATAATGCTTTTTTCTGTAACATTCTATGCAGGCAAAGCGATAAAATCTCCATGGAGACAAGCAGCCAGAAAAGTTACGTCGTGCAGCTTTGTGGAATTTGTGTGTTCTCCTTGTTACTTGTTAGGTTTTCTCTTTGTATTTACTCCTTAATCGACCTAAAACATGCACTGACAGGTTGCCCCGGTGGTTTTGAAGGATGGGTCAAATGCAGAGGGCAAATTGAGCTGAAAGGACCCACATTACGCTATATTCTGATCTACGTTATAATCGTGTTTTCTCATCACAAACATTCCCGGAGTTGTGTTTTGTTTCATTCACACATGTTCAACACACAAACTCTGCATATTTAGGCTGAGTTCTTCTCTCAAACCTCTCTCAAACTTCATGACATCACAAGGTGGAACAGAGCATTTCGAGCTTCGGAGATGTAAACAGACTAATAATAAAGTGTTGCTCAAACATGTGTGAATGAAACAAAACGCAACTCCAGGTGTGTTTTTGGTGAGGTAACGACATTAAAACAGGACTTAAAGGTCACAGGAGACAGTTTTGTGTAATATAGGACCTTTAATCTTAATCTACATTCCCACAAGGTAATACTGCTGTAGTACAAACAGAATATATACTTTTCGTCTAAATCCCTGTGTATTTTTACTGTAAGATCAAATATAGAGCTTTATCTGGGTTAAGTTATTAACATGCGGTGGGCTTAACCTCTGTCATTAACATTCATGTCCGTGTGAGCTGCTGTCATCAAATTGGACTGTCATTTAAAAGAAGAAGAGATATACTTTCCCCGTCTCTCCTCTTTCTCCCTCTCTGCCTGTCTCCTCCTTTTCCTCTCCTCTATTTCTCTCACCCTTCTATCTCACCCATCTCTCTTGCCCATCTCTCTCCTCTCTCTCCTTTTTCTCTCCTGTATCTCTCCCTCCTTCTTTCCTCTCTCTCAGCTCTCTCTTTCCTGTTTCTCTCCCATTGTCCTCTCGGTTTCCTCCTCTCCCTCCGTCCTTTCCTCTCTCCTCCCTGTTCCGTCTTCTCTCTCTTTCCTCTCACTCTTTTTTCCACTCCCTCCATTCTTCTCGCCCTCTCCTCCCTTCCTCTTTCCCCTCTCTCTGCTCTCTCTCTTCCCCCCTGTTTCCCTCTCTCTCGTCCCTCTCAGCCTTGCCTTACTTTCACAGCCTCCCTCCTTTCCGTGTTCACTCTTCCTTCCCCTCCCCACCCCCACCCCATCTCTCTCTCCCCCTCTCCCTCTCTCTTCCTCTTCCTCCTCTCCCCCTCTCCCTCCCTCTCCTCTTCTTCCTCCATCTCTGAAACAAAGCCTATAGCATGTTTAAATGTTACATTTTGGAGGGCATACTGTTTACCCTCTCTTTTTTCACTCCCGTTTTGAATGTACCGTCCCTTTCTTTACGTTTGCCTCCTTTCCTCTCTCCTCCCTTTTCCCCCTTCTCTCTCCTTCCTCTCACCCTTTCCTCTTTCCACTCCCTCCATTCTTCGCGCCCTCTCTCTTCACACCCTCTCCTCCCTTTCGCCTTTCCCTCTTTCCCCCTGTTTCACTCCCTCTCCTCCCTTACAGCCTTACTTTCTTTCCTTGTTCCCTCTTTTTCCCCTCTCCCTCCCTCCCCCCCTCCTCTGTTTCTCTCCCCTCAATCTCTCTCCCCTCCTTCTTTCTTCCCCTCTCTATCCTTTCTCTTTCTTGCCTTCTCCCTCTCTCTCCCACTTCCCCTCCTCTCTCTTTCTTCTCCTTCTCCCCCTTCTCCCTTCCTTCTCTCTCTCTCTATACTCCAGCCCCCTCTCTCTCGTTCGCTTTATCTCCTGTTTTGAATGTAGTTTCTTTCTCTACCTCTGCCTCCCTCCATTCTTCTCTCCTCCCTGTTCCCCCTTCTCTTTCCTTTTTCCACTCCCTCCATTCTTCACGCCCTCTCTCTTCACGCCCTCTCCTCCCTTTCTCCTTCCTCTCTTTCCCCCTGTTTCGCTCTCTCTCCTCCCTCTCAGCCTTACTTTCACAACCTCTGTTTTTTCTTTGTTCTCTCTTTCTTTGCTCTCCCTCCCCCTCTATCTCCTTCTCTCTTTCTTCCACTCTCCCTCTCTCCTCTCACTCCTCTCTCTCTCTCCCTCCTCTCTCCTCTCTCTCCCCTCCTCTCTCTTTCTTCCCCTCTTCTTCTATTTCCCTCTCCCCTGCCTCCTCGTCTCTCCCCTCTCTCTCACCCTCTCCCTCCTATCCCTTTCTTCCCCTCTCCCTCTCTTTTCCCCTCTCCCTCCCCCTGTCCCTCCTCTTTACCCCCCTCCCTCCTCTCTCTTTCTTCCTCTCTTCCTATATTTCCCTTTCTCTCTCCCCCTCTCCCTCTGCCCTTTTCTGAAACAAAGCCAATATCATGTCTGATGTCTCTCTCTACTCTCTCCTTCCTCTCTACTCTCTCTCCTCCGCCTCTCCTCTCTCCCCCTTTCCCTCCGTCCATCTCTGAAACAAACACACAATACCATGTGTAAAAGCTGTTCTCTCTCCCTCTCCCTCCGTCCATCTCTGAAACAAACACACAATACCATGTGTAAATGTTTAGAGCTGTTCTCTCTCTCTTCTTTAGCTCCTGTTTTGAATGCTCTCTCTCTCTCTCACGCCACTGCCTCTGTGGTACAAACCCGGTGGGACCTGACTCAATATTTATATTTCAAAAGGAATTCCTGGTTTCACTTTCACTTTGAATACAAATGAACAAAGTGCGAAGTGCGTTTGCTAAAAGTGACTTGAAGTGATTATTTTGGAGAGGAGCACTGAAGCATCTCTGGTGTGGAAAGAGAGAGAGAGTAAAGGAAGAAGTAACGCCAAGGAGAATTCTGATTCAAAATGGCACTATTTCTGTTAATAATTATGGATGTAATGTATAAAAAAACATTCACAGCAGCTCCCCCAGCAGCCCAGCCCCCCCCCGCTACTGCTGCACTGTCCGCCTCCTCCTCTTCCTCCTCCTCCTCCTCCTCCTCCCACAGAGCTGTGCCCTCTCGGCAGGTGGCTCCTAAAGACTCTCCAGACGGCTCCTCGGTACCAGATCGTAAACCTAGCTAAAGTTAGTACTACGTCTACCTCCCTTTGATACTTACCTGAAACTGATGATTTTTTCCTACAACTTACTGTTACAAACTGTTTCTAGGGACGAAAGGAAGTAACACAACCCAGATGGTAAAAGTGTAAAAAATAAGCGGCTCTTTAATTATAAAGTAAATGTGAGGGTCACAAGTGAGAATAAAATTAGAATTGAACAGCAAGACTAAATAACAACAAAAGGAGGCTCAACGAGTTCAAAACTGGTACAAAATAAATTACAGAAGCCAATCAAAGGATTAAATTACAATAAAATACAAGAAGTGGGCCGTTATCTGTCTCACGACTTAACTACACAGACACCCAGGTTAACAGAGAACACGTCTAACTAAGGACTGCGGCACTTTTATCGCGGGCGGCACTGGAAGGTACAGGCCGCGGACTGGTAGCGTGAGGGAGCGACTTGCCAATCGCTGGGCGGGAATCCGGAGCCAACCCAGGGGAAGCGTTGAACCGGCCCACCACTCAGCGGGCAGGATCAACAGTGGAGTTTTTGTACATGTTAACGAAACACATGGTTAAGCAAACAACAGGGGAGCGCCGGGAGGTGCCGGGCCCAGGCCAAGCGCCACCTACCTGATTTTTCCCTGTTGCTCCATGTCTCCGGCTCTTCCTGCGATCCAGCTCCTGATAAATATAATCGGAAACCCCATGTTTTTACCGACAGAGGATTGGCTGCGGAAAACACCCAAGCTAATAATGATCATTTCAAGTCACTTTTAGTAAACGCACTTCGCACTTTGTTCATTTCTATTCAAAGTGAAAGTGAAACCAGGAATTCCTTTTGAAATATAAATATTGAGTCGGGTCCCACCGGGTTGGTACCACAGAGGCAGTGGCGTGAGAGAGAGAGAGAGCATTCAAAACAGGAGCTAAAGAAGAGAGAGAGAACAGCTCTAAACATTTACACATGGTATTGTGTGTTTGTTTCAGAGATGGACGGAGGGAGAGGGGGAGAGAGAAAAGGGGTGAGGGAGAGAGAGGGGGAGAGATGAAGGAGAGGGAGCAATAGAGACGAGGGGGTGAGAGGTGGAGAGGGAGGAAGAGGGGAGAGCGAGGGAAGGGGGAGAGAGAG